>JAZGTN010000153.1:1800000-2057500 GCA_037783415.1 Leptasterias polaris | reverse complement strand
TGACTCTACTCATTTCTCTCGCCTAATGGGGGAGTGGAGTAAGTACAAAAAAGTTTCACTCTGAAGGGCTTGTCCGGGAATTGAACCCGGGACCTCTCGCACCCTAAGCGAGAATCATGCCACTAGACCAACAAGCCGATGCTGTTGATCTTGAGTGTACTCATCTAACATGATGGAAGAGCGGAAAGAGTAAAAACAAATCATTTAACCGGGCTTGTCCGGGAGTCGAACCCGGGACCGCTCGCACCCGAAGCGAGAATCATACCACTAGACCAACAAGCCGATGCTGACTAAGGGATTTATACTCTTTTTAATTGCATTTTTCGGGGCGGTATTGGTATAAAAATGATTTTAGAAAAAGCGACCAGGGAACAAAATTGGAATGATGAAAATGTCACAGGGCTTGTCCGGGAGTCGACCAAGGGACCTCTCGCACCCTAAGCGAGAATCATGCCACTAGACCAACAAGCCGATGCTGTTGATCTTGAGTGTACTCATCTAACATGATGGAAGAGCGGAAAGAGTAAAAACAAATCATTTAACCGGGGTGTTCGGGAGTCGAACCCGTGACCTCTCGCACCCGAAGCGAGAATCATACCACTAGACCAACAAGCCGATGCTGACTAAGGGCTTTATACTCTTTTAAATTGCATTTTTCGGGGCGGTATTGGTATAAAAATGATTTTTGAAAAAGCGACCAGGGAACAAAATTGGAATGATGAAAATGTCACAGGGCTTGTCCGGGAGTCGACCAAGGGACCTCTCGCACCCGAAGCGAGAATCATACCACTAGACCAACAAGCCGATGCTGTTCATCATGACTCTACTCATTTCTCTCGCCTGATAGTGGAGCGGAGTGAGTACAAAAAGGGTTTCACAAGGAAGGGCTTGTCCGGGAATTGAACCCGGGACCTCTCGCACCCTAAGCGAGAATCATGCCACTAGACCAACAAGCCAATGCTGTTGATCTTGAGTGTACTCATCTAACATGATGGAAGAGCGGAAAGAGTAAAAACAAATCATTCAACCGGGCTTGTCCGGGAGTCGAACCCGGGACCTCTCGCACCCGAAGCGAGAATCATACCACTAGACCAACAAGCCGATGCTGTTGATCATGACTCTACTCATTTCTCTCGCCTAATGGGGGACTGGAGTAAGTACAAAAAAGTTTCACTCTGAAGGGCTTGTCCGGGAATTGAACCCGGGACCTCTCGCACCCTAAGCGAGAATCATGCCACTAGACCAACAAGCCGATGCTGTTGATCTTGAGTGTACTCATCTAACATGATGGAAGAGCGGAAAGAGTAAAAACAAATCATTTAACCGGGCTTGTCCGGGAGTCGAACCCGGGACCTCTCGCACCCGAAGCGAGAATCATACCACTAGACCAACAAGCCGATGCTGACTAAGGGCTTTATACTCTTTTTAATTGCATTTTTCGGGGCGGTATTGGTATAAAAATGATTTTTGAAAAAGCGACCAGGGAACAAAATTGGAATGATGAAAATGTCACAGGGCTTGTCCGGGAGTCGACCAAGGGACCTCTCGCACCCGAAGCGAGAATCATACCACTAGACCAACAAGCCGATGCTGTTCATCATGACTCTACTCATTTCTCTCGCCTGATAGTGGAGCGGAGTGAGTACAAAAAGGGTTTCACAAGGAAGGGCTTGTCCGGGAATTGAACCCGGGACCTCTCGCACCCTAAGCGAGAATCATGCCACTAGACCAACAAGCCAATGCTGTTGATCTTGAGTGTACTCATCTAACATGATGGAAGAGCGGAAAGAGTAAAAACAAATCATTCAACCGGGCTTGTCCGGGAGTCGAACCCGGGACCTCTCGCACCCGAAGCGAGAATCATACCACTAGACCAACAAGCCGATGCTGTTGATCATGACTCTACTCATTTCTCTCGCCTAATGGGGGAGTGGAGTAAGTACAAAAAAGTTTCACTCTGAAGGGCTTGTCCGGGAATTGAACCCGGGACCTCTCGCACCCTAAGCGAGAATCATGCCACTAGACCAACAAGCCGATGCTGTTGATCTTGAGTGTACTCATCTAACATGATGGAAGAGCGGAAAGAGTAAAAACAAATCATTTAACCGGGCTTGTCCGGGAGTCGAACCCGGGACCTCTCGCACCCGAAGCGAGAATCATACCACTAGACCAACAAGCCGATGCTGACTAAGGGATTTATACTCTTTTTAATTGCATTTTTCGGGGCGGTATTGGTATAAAAATGATTTTAGAAAAAGCGACCAGGGAACAAAATTGGAATGATGAAAATGTCACAGGGCTTGTCCGGGAGTCGACCAAGGGACCTCTCGCACCCTAAGCGAGAATCATGCCACTAGACCAACAAGCCGATGCTGTTGATCTTGAGTGTACTCATCTAACATGATGGAAGAGCGGAAAGAGTAAAAACAAATCATTTAACCGGGGTGTCCGGGAGTCGAACCCGTGACCTCTCGCACCCGAAGCGAGAATCATACCACTAGACCAACAAGCCGATGCTGACTAAGGGATTTATACTCTTTTTAATTGCATTTTTCGGGGCGGTATTGGTATAAAAATGATTTTTGAAAAAGCGACCAGGGAACAAAATTGGAATGATGAAAATGTCACAGGGCTTGTCCGGGAGTCGACCAAGGGACCTCTCGCACCCGAAGCGAGAATCATACCACTAGACCAACAAGCCGATGCTGTTAATCATGACTCTACTCATTTCTCTCGCCTGATGGTGGAGCGGAGTAAGTACAAAAAAGTTTCACTAGGAAGGGCTTGTCCGGGAATTGAACCCGGGACCTCTCGCACCCTAAGCGAGAATCATACCACTAGACCAACAAGCCAATGCTGTTGATCTTGAGTGTACTCATCTAACATGATGGAAGAGCGGAAAGAGTAAAAACAAATCATTCAACCGGGCTTGTCCGGGAGTTGAACCCGGGACCTCTCGCACCCGAAGCGAGAATCATACCACTAGACCAACAAGCCGATGCTGTTGATCATGACTCTACTCATTTCTCTCGCCTAATGGGGGAGTGGAGTAAGTACAAAAAAGTTTCACTCTGAAGGGCTTGTCCGGGAATTGAACCCGGGACCTCTCGCACCCTAAGCGAGAATCATGCCACTAGACCAACAAGCCGATGCTGTTGATCTTGAGTGTACTCATCTAACATGATGGAAGAGCGGAAAGAGTAAAAACAAATCATTTAACCGGGCTTGTCCGGGAGTCGAACCCGTGACCTCTCGCACCCGAAGCGAGAATCATACCACTAGACCAACAAGCCGATGCTGACTAAGGGCTTTATACTCTTTTTAATTGCATTTTTCGGGGCGGTATTGGTATAAAAATGATTTTAGAAAAAGCGACCAGGGAACAAAATTGGAATGATGAAAATGTCACAGGGCTTGTCCGGGAGTCGACCAAGGGACCTCTCGCACCCGAAGCGAGAATCATACCACTAGACCAACAATCCGATGCTGTTCATCATGACTCTACTCATTTCTCTCCCCTGATGGTGGAGCGGAGTGAGTACAAAAAGGGTTTCACAAGGAAGGGCTTGTCCGGGAATTGAACCCGGGACCTCTCGCACCCTAAGCGAGAATCATGCCACTAGACCAACAAGCCGATGCTGTTGATCTTGAGTGTACTCATCTAACATGATGGAAGAGCGGAAAGAGTAAAAACAAATCATTTAACCGGGCTTGTCCGGGAGTCGAACCCGGGACCTCTCGCACCCGAAGCGAGAATCATACCACTAGACCAACAAGCCGATGCTGCTGATCATGACTCTACTCATTTCTCTCGCCTAATGGGGGAGTGGAGTAAGTACAAAAAAGTTTCACTCTGAAGGGCTTGTCCGGGAATTGAACCCGGGACCTCTCGCACCCTAAGCGAGAATCATGCCACTAGACCAACAAGCCGATGCTGTTGATCTTGAGTGTACTCATCTAACATGATGGAAGAGCGGAAAGAGTAAAAACAAATCATTTAACCGGGCTTGTCCGGGAGTCGAACCCGGGACCTCTCGCACCCGAAGCGAGAATCATACCACTAGACCAACAAGCCGATGCTGACTAAGGGATTTATACTCTTTTTAATTGCATTTTTCGGGGCGGTATTGGTATAAAAATGATTTTAGAAAAAGCGACCAGGGAACAAAATTGGAATGATGAAAATGTCACAGGGCTTGTCCGGGAGTCGACCAAGGGACCTCTCGCACCCTAAGCGAGAATCATGCCACTAGACCAACAAGCCGATGCTGTTGATCTTGAGTGTACTCATCTAACATGATGGAAGAGCGGAAAGAGTAAAAACAAATCATTTAACCGGGGTGTCCGGGAGTCGAACCCGTGACCTCTCGCACCCGAAGCGAGAATCATACCACTAGACCAACAAGCCGATGCTGACTAAGGGCTTTATACTCTTTTTAATTGCATTTTTCGGGGCGGTATTGGTATAAAAATGATTTTAGAAAAAGCGACCAGGGAACAAAATTGGAATGATGAAAATGTCACAGGGCTTGTCCGGGAGTCGACCAAGGGACCTCTCGCACCCGAAGCGAGAATCATACCACTAGACCAACAAGCCGATGCTGTTAATCATGACTCTACTCATTTCTCTCGCCTGATGGTGGAGCGGAGTAAGTACAAAAAAGTTTCACTAGGAAGGGCTTGTCCGGGAATTGAACCCGGGACCTCTCGCACCCTAAGCGAGAATCATACCACTAGACCAACAAGCCAATGCTGTTGATCTTGAGTGTACTCATCTAACATGATGGAAGAGCGGAAAGAGTAAAAACAAATCATTCAACCGGGCTTGTCCGGGAGTTGAACCCGGGACCTCTCGCACCCGAAGCGAGAATCATACCACTAGACCAACAAGCCGATGCTGCTGATCATGACTCTACTCATTTCTCTCGCCTAATGGGGGAGTGGAGTAAGTACAAAAAAGTTTCACTCTGAAGGGCTTGTCCGGGAATTGAACCCGGGACCTCTCGCACCCTAAGCGAGAATCATGCCACTAGACCAACAAGCCGATGCTGTTAATCTTGAGTGTACTCATCTAACATGATGGAAGAGCGGAAAGAGTAAAAACAAATCATTTAACCGGGCTTGTCCGGGAGTCGAACCCGGGACCTCTCGCACCCGAAGCGAGAATCATACCACCAGACAAACACGCCGATGCTGTTGATCATGACTCTACTCATTGCTCTAGCCTGATAGGGAGCAGAGTGAGTACCAAAAAAAATCATGCCACTATAGACCTACAATCCGATACTGATAAAGAGCTGAAAACTTTCAAGGTTGAAACTTCACGGGAAATGTCCGAGAGTCGAACCGGGACCTCTTTGTGAGAATCATAACAGTAGACGACTGCCTTAATCCGCGCTTATCATTACGATTGCTGATCTATATCTCTGTCATTGTGTGGTTAAACTAGACAGTTCTCTTAATTTGCTCCACTGCACCTAGGAGTGAAACTTGTGATGTTTGATTAAAAACAAACTCGCAAACTCAGTTTCATAATATGCATGTCCCTTATAAGAAGTTCATGCGTTCATTTGGTCAAACTGTGTATATTATAAGTATCTTTGGTAAGGCAAAACCTTTGCTCTTTTTGTATATACACTTCAGTTCAATATTCAGTCTGGTTTTAATTGCGTAATAAATGCACAATACGAAAACAAAAGACATCTGCATAGTCAAAGCAAACAATAATAAATAATTAACGCAAAACAAACATGGCTGCCCCTACATGGCGAAACCTCTCAAATTATTCAATATATCCCATCAAACCCATATTTACTTCATGTTTAATTTTTTTCTGCCCAAAACAAATTAATACTAAAAGCCGGTCAATCAATAACTGTCATTATAGGAATACAACAAATATCTATTTATAGTGCACAGGATTTATGAAGGGCTTGATTGGTGAATTCGTTGAACGTTGAGTAACGTTGATTGGCTCACCAATTTCCGTAAAATTGATAGAATAGGGCGATCGTTTAAAAAGAAACTGAAGGGCTTGTCCGGGAGTCGAACCCGGGACCTCTCGCACCCGAAGCGAGAATCATACCACTAGACCAACAAGCCGATGCTGTTGATCATAACTTTACTCATTTCTCTCGCCTCATGGGGGAGCGGAGTGAGTACAAAAAAAGGTTCACTCGGAAGGGCTTGTCCGGGAATTGAACCCGGGACCTCTCGCACCCTAAGCGAGAATCATACCACTAGACCAACAAGCCTCTAACGCAAACCTTCAAACTACTCAGCGAAATTTTAAGAAATCTAGCTTTGATTGGTGAATTCGTTGAACGTTGAGTAATGTTGATTGGCTCACCAATTTCCGTAAAATTGAAAGAATAGGGCGATCGTTTAAAAAGAAACTGAAGGGCTTGTCCGGGAGTCGAACCCGGGACCTCTCGCACCCGAAGCGAGAATCATACCACTAGACCAACAAGCCGATGCTGTTGATCATGACTTTACTCATTTCTCTCGCCTAATGGGGGAGTGGAGTAAGTACAAAAAAGTTTCACTGTGAAGGGCTTGTCCGGGAATTGAACCCGGGACCTCTCGCACCCTAAGCGAGAATCATGCCACTAGACCAACAAGCCGATGCTGTTGATCTTGAGTGTACTCATCTAACATGATGGAAGAGCGGAAAGAGTAAAAACAAATCATTCAACCGGGCTTGTCCGGGAGTTGAACCCGGGACCTCTCGCACCCGAAGCGAGAATCATACCACTAGACCAACAAGCCGATGCTGTTGATCATGACTCTACTCATTTCTCTCGCCTAATGGGGGAGTGGAGTAAGTACAAAAAAGTTTCACTCTGAAGGGCTTGTCCGGGAATTGAACCCGGGACCTCTCGCACCCTAAGCGAGAATCATGCCACTAGACCAACAAGCCGATGCTGTTGCTCTTGAGTGTACTCATCTAACATGATGGAAGAGCGGAAAGAGTAAAAACAAATCATTTAACCGGGCTTGTCCGGGAGTCGAACCCGGGACCTCTCGCACCCGAAGCGAGAATCATACCACCAGACAAACACGCCGATGCTGTTGATCATGACTCTACTCATTGCTCTAGCCTGATAGGGAGCAGAGTGAGTACCAAAAAAAATCATGCCACTATAGACCTACAATCCGATACTGATAAAGAGCTGAAAACTTTCAAGGTTGAAACTTCACGGGAAATGTCCGAGAGTCGAACCGGGACCTCTTTGTGAGAATCATAACAGTAGACGACTGCCTTAATCTGCGCTTATCATTACGATTGCTGATCTATATCTCTGTCATTGTGTGGTTAAACTAGACAGTTCTCTTAATTTGCTCCACTGCACCTAGGAGTGAAACTTGTGATGTTTGATTAAAAACAAACTCGCAAACTCAGTTTCATAATATGCATGCCCCTTATAAGAAGTTCATGCGTTCATTTGGTCAAACTGTGTATATTATAAGTATCTTTGGTAAGGCAAAACCTTTGCTCTTTTTGTATATACACTTCAGTTCAATATTCAGTCTGGTTTTAATTGCGTAATAAATGCACAATACGAAAACAAAAGACATCTGCATAGTCAAAGCAAACAATAATAAATAATTAACGCAAAACAAACATGGCTGCCCCTACATGGCGAAACCTCTCAAATTATTCAATATATCCCATCAAACCCATATTTACTTCATGATTAATTTAATTCTGCCCAAAACAAATTAATACTAAAAGCCGGTCAATCAATAACTGTCATTATAGGAATACAACAAATATCTATTTATAGTGCACAGGATTTATGAAGGGCTTGATTGGTGAATTCGTTGAACGTTGAGTAACGTTGATTGGCTCACCAATTTCCGTAAAATTGATAGAATAGGGCGATCGTTTAAAAAGAAACTGAAGGGCTTGTCCGGGAGTCGAACCCGGGACCTCTCGCACCCGAAGCGAGAATCATACCACTAGACCAACAAGCCGATGCTGTTGATCATAACTTTACTCATTTCTCTCGCCTCATGGGGGAGCGGAGTGAGTACAAAAAAAGGTTCACTCGGAAGGGCTTGTCCGGGAATTGAACCCGGGACCTCTCGCACCCTAAGCGAGAATCATACCACTAGACCAACAAGCCTCTAACGCAAACCTTCAAACTACTCAGCGAAATTTTAAGAAATCTAGCTTTGATTGGTGAATTCGTTGAACGTTGAGTAATGTTGATTGGCTCACCAATTTCCGTAAAATTGAAAGAATAGGGCGATCGTTTAAAAAGAAACTGAAGGGCTTGTCCGGGAGTCGAACCCGGGACCTCTCGCACCCGAAGCGAGAATCATACCACTAGACCAACAAGCCGATGCTGTTGATCATGACTTTACTCATTTCTCTCGCCTAATGGGGGAGTGGAGTAAGTACAAAAAAGTTTCACTGTGAAGGGCTTGTCCGGGAATTGAACCCGGGACCTCTCGCACCCTAAGCGAGAATCATGCCACTAGACCAACAAGCCGATGCTGTTGATCTTGAGTGTACTCATCTAACATGATGGAAGAGCGGAAAGAGTAAAAACAAATCATTCAACCGGGCTTGTCCGGGAGTTGAACCCGGGACCTCTCGCACCCGAAGCGAGAATCATACCACTAGACCAACAAGCCGATGCTGTTGATCATGACTCTACTCATTTCTCTCGCCTAATGGGGGAGTGGAGTAAGTACAAAAAAGTTTCACTCTGAAGGGCTTGTCCGGGAATTGAACCCGGGACCTCTCGCACCCTAAGCGAGAATCATGCCACTAGACCAACAAGCCGATGCTGTTGATCTTGAGTGTACTCATCTAACATGATGGAAGAGCGGAAAGAGTAAAAACAAATCATTTAACCGGGCTTGTCCGGGAGTCGAACCCGGGACCTCTCGCACCCGAAGCGAGAATCATACCACCAGACAAACACGCCGATGCTGTTGATCATGACTCTACTCATTGCTCTAGCCTGATAGGGAGCAGAGTGAGTACCAAAAAAAATCATGCCACTATAGACCTACAATCCGATACTGATAAAGAGCTGAAAACTTTCAAGGTTGAAACTTCACGGGAAATGTCCGAGAGTCGAACCGGGACCTCTTTGTGAGAATCATAACAGTAGACGACTGCCTTAATCTGCGCTTATCATTACGATTGCTGATCTATATCTCTGTCATTGTGTGGTTAAACTAGACAGTTCTCTTAATTTGCTCCACTGCACCTAGGAGTGAAACTTGTGATGTTTGATTAAAAACAAACTCGCAAACTCAGTTTCATAATATGCATGCCCCTTATAAGAAGTTCATGCGTTCATTTGGTCAAACTGTGTATATTATAAGTATCTTTGGTAAGGCAAAACCTTTGCTCTTTTTGTATATACACTTCAGTTCAATATTCAGTCTGGTTTTAATTGCGTAATAAATGCACAATACGAAAACAAAAGACATCTGCATAGTCAAAGCAAACAATAATAAATAATTAACGCAAAACAAACATGGCTGCCCCTACATGGCGAAACCTCTCAAATTATTCAATATATCCCATCAAACCCATATTTACTTCATGATTAATTTAATTCTGCCCAAAACAAATTAATACTAAAAGCCGGTCAATCAATAACTGTCATAATAGGAATACAACAAATATCTATTTATAGTGCACAGGATTTATGAAGGGCTTGATTGGTGAATTCGTTGAACGTTGAGTAACGTTGATTGGCTCACCAATTTCCGTAAAACTGATAGAATAGGGCGATCGTTTAAAAAGAAACTGAAGGGCTTGTCCGGGAGTCGAACCCGGAACCTCTCGCACCCGAAGCGAGAATCATACCCCACTAGACCAACAAGCCGATGCTGTTGATCATGACTCTACTCATTTCTCTCGCCTGATGGTGGAGCAGAGTGAGTACAAAAAAAGTTTCACAAGGAAGGGCTTGTCCGGGAATTGAACCCGGGACCTCTCGCACCCTAAGCGAGAATCATGCCACTAGACCAACAAGCCGATGCTGTTGATCTCGAGTGTACTCATCTAACATGATGGAAGAGCAGAAAGAGTAAAAACAAATCATTCAACCGGGCTTGTCCGGGAGTCGAACCCGGGACCTCTCGCACCCGAAGCGAGAATCATACCACTAGACCAAATAATTATTTATAGTGTAAAGGATTTATGAAGGGCTTGATTGGTGAATTCGTTGAACGTTGAGTAACGTTGATTGGCTCACCAATTTCCGTAAAACTGATAGAATATGGCGATCGTTTCAAAAGAAACTGAAGGGCTTGTCCGGGAGTCGAACCCGGGACCTCTCGCACCCGAAGCGAGAATCATACCACTAGACCAACAAGCCGATGCTGTTGATCATAACTTTACTCATTTCTCTCGCCTGATGGGGGAGCGGAGTGAGTACAAAAAAAGGTTCACTCGGAAGGGCTTGTCCGGGAATTGAACCCGGGATCTCTCGCACCCTAAGCGAGAATCATACCACTAGACCAACAAGCCTCTAACGCAAACCTTCAAACTACTCAGCGAAATTTTAAGAAATCTAGCTTTGATTGGTGAATTCGTTGAACGTTGAGTAATGTTGATTGGCTCACCAATTTCCTTAAAATTGAAAGAATAGGGCGATCGTTTAAAAAAGAAACTGAAGGGCTTGTCCGGGAGTCGAACCCGGGACCTCTCGCACCCGAAGCGAGAATCATGCCACTAGACCAACAAGCCGATGCTGTTGATCTCGAGTGTACTCATCTAACATGATGGAAGAGCAGAAAGAGTAAAAACAAATCATTCAACCGGGCTTGTCCGGGAGTCGAACCCGGGACCTCTCGCACCCGAAGCGAGAATCATACCACTAGACCAACAAGCCGATGCTGTTGATCATGACTATTTCTCTCGCCTAATGGGGGAGTGGAGTAATTACAAAAAAGTTTCACTCTGAAGGGCTTGTCCGGGAATTGAACCGGGACCTCTCGCACCCTAAGCGAGAATCATGCCACTAGACCAACAAGCCGATGCTGTTGATCTTGAGTGTACTCATCTAACATGATGGAAGAGCGGAAAGAGTAAAAACAAATCATTCAACCGGACTTGTCCGGGAGTCGAACCCGGGACCTCTCGCACCCGAAGCGAGAATCATACCACTAGACCAAATATCTATTTATAGTGCACAGGATTTATGAAGGGCTTGATTGGTGAATTCGTTGAACGTTGAGTAACGTTGATTGGCTCACCAATTTCCGTAAAACTGATAGAATATGGCGATCGTTTCAAAAGAAACTGAAGGGCTTGTCCGGGAGTCGAACCCGGGACCTCTCGCACCCGAAGCGAGAATCATACCACTAGACCAACAAGCCGATGCTGTTGATCATAACTTTACTCATTTCTCTCGCCTCATGGGGGAGCGGAGTGAGTACAAAAAAAGGTTCACTCGGAAGGGCTTGTCCGGGAATTGAACCCGGGACCTCTCGCACCCTAAGCGAGAATCATACCACTAGACCAACAAGCCTCTAACGCAAACCTTCAAACTACTCAGCGAAATTTTAAGAAATCTAGCTTTGATTGGTGAATTCGTTGAACGTTGAGTAATGTTGATTGGCTCACCAATTTCCGTAAAATTGAAAGAATAGGGCGATCGTTTAAAAAGAAACTGAAGGGCTTGTCCGGGAGTCGAACCCGGGACCTTTCGCACCCGAAGCGAGAATCATACCACTAGACCAACAAGCCGATGCTGTTGATCATGACTTTACTCATTTCTCTCGCCTGATGGGGGAGCGGAGTGAGTACAAAAAAGTTTCACTCGGAAGGGCTTGTCCGAGAATTGAACCCGTGACCTCTCGCACCCTAAGCGAGAATAATACCACTAGACCAACAAGACTGTAACGCAAACCTCCAAACTACTCAGCGAAATTTTAAGAAATCTAGCTTTGATTGGTGAATTCGTTGAACGTTGAGTAATTTAGCAGTTCGATGGTTGTAGTTGGACTTTAAGGGTAGGGTCATAGATTGGTAAATACTCCACCAATTAATAATCATAAAAACTTGGTGAGAGGCACTTGGTAGTAAAAACTATTTTGAGAAAAGATTGGTTTCGAATTTTTTTTCACAATTTTTTTTTCATAATTTCAAACCAAATCGGTTTGAATTCATAACATTAACAATGGGGCGTATATGCAGTAATACATTTTCAACTTGTCCTGGACCTCTCTCGCACCCAAAGAGAGAATCATGCCACTAGACCAACAAGCCAATGCATATTTATCGTGACTGTTCCTATTTGTATAACCCGATGGGGGTGCGGAGTGAGTACAAAACCATGTCAATGAAAGGGCTTGTCCGTACCCTAAGCGAGAATCATACCACTATAGACCAACAAGCCGGTACGTTTGAACAGTCATCATCAAATTAAATCTCATAAAATCTTGAAAACACTAATGCCGAGGAAGACGCAAGAAATGGCAAAAAATCGTCCCTACATGAAGTCCAGGCTGTGTGGCTCTTATTGTAAACGTGACGTCACAGGTTTGGTTGGTCTGTACAAGCCTTCAGTAACCGAGTTACTGTATTTATATAAGTGGTGTTTGGACAACTTGTTAAAGCTCAAGCTCCCATCAATATCTCAACTTTTGCTGACTTTAACTCTAGAGTGATTTCGCGGTTCGAGTCAGCATTAAGTTGAGATGTTTGATATGTAACGTTTAGAATATATGTGGTCCATTAGATGATTGCTGTGTTTTATGCGTTGGTGCTGATGATTGCAATCCGAGGGACGCCACTCGGCACACACGCCGTAAATGCAGTATACACACTTTAAAACAACAGAGCCACGGGTACGGTTACAATCTGCGACCTCGTACAAGTTCATGATGATCACACTCCTCAATGCGATCGAACACCGCCGGGGCGCCATATGGATAAACCTTGGGTGGGAGCACGTGGCGACTGCCATTTTGGACTCCTGACGCCCTTTTGTGTTTTATCACGTACCTTCAATATGGCATAGCTCAGTCCTCTTTGTCAATTAAGGCCTGACAGCAGTATCGATTTTAGAGTTGTACATTGCTATTTGTATAGTGCAGAGTGCTTCCAGACTAAGGTCATAAAATATCACAATTGGACAAGATTCGACGCTAGAAGCAGCAGACCTTTGTTTTCGACTGTTAACATTTAGGCCTGGGCGATCATGAGCGCATACCCGAGGGCAATGAATTAACTAAAGTAATTCTGCTGCCACCCCCACCCCAAGCGCCATCTATAGTCTCTGATTGACTAAGGCAGCAGCTGCGACACCGTCATTGCCATTGACTATAGACCTTATGCATATGACGTCATTTGAGTAGGGCGCCCTCACCTAGAGGTCAAAAGGAAGATGCTCATTGGCCAGTCTTGTGCGCCGCGCGTACAAATCAGCGCGTTTCCATTGTTTCATCATCAGTTTACCTCTAAGATGGCGGCTTGGTGACGTCAATGCATAAGGTCTATTCTTTAATGCTCACCGCTGCAACCTAATACTAATAAGCCGCAGCCAGAGTTGCTCAATTTGTGTTAGCCAGATTCATTTAGAACAAAACAGAGGATAACTGTTAACTTTCTTTACATAATTTTGTTGTGTCTTTCTTTATTTGTGCTTCTTGCTTTTCTTAACAAACGAAAGGGCATCATTTTGTTTGGGTGACCAATTTGTAAAGTGTAGCAACACAGATGACCACTCGTACATATAATGTGTACTTTATTAACATGATTATTTGATTACTTAAGCATGTGCTTGCACCTTATTTTCGAATTTACTACATTTTATAAACTCTACCTGTGACCGGGAATTCATTGCTTGCATTATTCCAAACAGTTTTGTTGTATTATACCACAGTCTCGAGTGCTAGATTTCAAGGCCAGTCTTTCTCTGGACGTCGCCCCAATTCATACTGCTCTGTTTTGGATTATGATTTTTGATACGTTTTGTTTTGATCAAGAATCGTTATTTAATCTTTATATATGCAAGTATGAATGGAAATAACAAACAAACAAACAAACCAGAGTCCCCAAATAAAAGTTGTACGCAATTTGCATCTACGATGTATGACTTAGTGGCGTAACACGGGGGTGGGTCCCCTCGCTAGGAACCCTTGCTAACCCCACCCCTTCACAATGAGAACAATGCACAAATGAATTGATGATTTGATACATTAATACCCTCAATTATTTTCCCCCCCCCTCGAAAAAGTCTGGTTATCAATGTTTTGTGTCATTTTCAAAACTACTTTTGAGAATTGCGTTTTTGTGTTTGAAGCGATGTTTTTCCATAGTTTGCAATCCATCGGAAGACCACAAGCTGTTGCCGTGACATTGCAAACGAAAGGCCCAAAATGCTTACACAAAAGGGGACGCGTGAAGTCGGCCCTACAAGTGTCGTAAAATTCAGCCTTTAACTCAGCCCCTCACCCTCAGAATTTTCTTGCGGCAACAATGATGTTAAGCTTGCACAATGTCTGAAGAATCAACACGTACTGCTACGTGCATACGACGAATTTTCCCCAAAACATCTTTGTGGCATCATATCATAAACCTGCAAAACACTGTAGGGTGACACTTTCAGGAAACCTCTCCAAAAACTAATCGCAATCATTTTAAGGAAAGGCTACAGGCATCGACCACAAACCTGTCTGAAACATTCTAAACCCGGCGGGCCCGTAGAAAACCGGACCACAGAATTATCACCTTTTGCATATACGCCTAGTGTCATCAACCTTTGTTTGAGCATAGCATGACAATGTGCCCAATTGAAGTTGGTGGTCAGGGTCAGCAGTAGAGTGTAATGTCTAATTACTTTACGCCCCGCAACCCATGCATTCTCCCGGTCTGTTGTGTAGACTGTCTCGGGAAATCACAGCGATATTAATTCCGGATTCGTGGGTAGACAGATACACTGCGCGAACCCTAGGGTTTGTTTGCTTGTTGGGGCACGATCTGCCAGCACCCATCCCCTGACTACGAAAGAAAACTTCTGTGTCTTGTATTGTGCTGGTAGGTTGTACAATACCTTTGTTTAGGATCGGAGATAATTACGCGTCTGCTTGTGGGCCAATCCCACGAAAATATTTCCAACGAATCCTTCGTACTCTTGTGACAGACCTACTGGAGTAAATGCATACGTGCAGCTCTCCGCGTTTTAATACATGCAAGAAGACAGATTGTCCAGCCGGACACCAACCGTGCTAGCTGTGCACACAACAAAATGCCGATATCGTCCCGAGAGATTACGTGTGAAGAGCTACTTTATAACATCATTATAGACAAGTGCTAGTTCAAGTCAGTATCTTTCACCACTGACAATCACATTATACGCACTTCCCACTCCCCCTATCGTTTTACAACCTCCCCCCCCCCCCCCCCCCCGCCCTCCCTTCCTCATTCTCATCACAGGGGAGGGATATTGAGCCATGCGCTTCATAAAACATCACCTCATGGCGTGTGCATTACCCTGTCATGTTAATAAACACAGCACTTGAAATTGTACACAGTAGGAAAACCCTGAATGCATATCTCAGAGGAGTTAATGTAGCTTTCTATAGACGATGTGACCTGTGACATCACATGTTTACAAAAGAGCCACAGAGCCTGGACTTCCTGCAGGCACATTTGTACACAGCTCAATGGAAGAAAACAACAAATCTTATGTTTTATGGAGATTGCACTGTCTGATTTTTCTCAACTTTTGATATGAAGAAAGGGGGGACATCACAAAAGCTGTACAGCTGTTGCTTTTGGAAATTTGGAATTTAAGTGAAAATTATGACACAAAATGTAAATTTTCCCATATAGCCTGTGTAGTATCTTGCCCTGCAGGAAACGCTTAAGAATGTGCAAGGTCACCACTCTGTAAACAAAGGTAACATGGTCTATACTACATTGACTTGGGGGGAAAAGAAATATCATATTTCCCGTGGGACTAACTTACCTTCTGCGGTGTTTGGGTGTGCAGTGTTATCGTCCTGCAGCCAGGAGGGATTTGAAGATTATAATGTGGACAACTGACACGAGGGTTTTCGTCATTAAGACAGCAAATGGTTGTATTACATTATTGATGACAGCTTTTGTTTCTTCAGTTTTCCGACGGTTACTAAAATGAGATGCAGTTCGTGTTTTATTTTGTTTGGTTACGAAGAGTACGTCCATTGTCGAAGACACGCTGGTCATTGTTCTTGCATTTTATAAACATTCACTAAATAACCGAGAAATAAATGACACTGTGACGTACGATATCAATATCATAGACACCAACTAATTCATGTACGTCATCCCGCCACTATCAACCTCGTTCCCGGTGATGTATGATTTCCAGTACTATTTTCCCGCCAGGATGCATGGCTCGATTGTAACGAGACAATCTCGTTAGTGACGAGTGGTATCAATACGGCACGAAGCCAATGGTAGCGAGGCCGCGCGGCCATCTTAGAGACATAATGCTAATGCAACAAAAGGACTTCTTTTGACCTCTACGTAAGGAGGGTGCCCACATAAGTGACGTCATAAGCATGTTCTATTTGTTTTGCTGAGTATACTATGCTCACTTTCTAGTGATGACATGTTAACTGAGCGTTTATTGTGAATGGCTAATTGAGGGAATTTTGAACACTCCCGCTCCAGACAGCAGACATGTTTATTTTCCAATGTTTAAGCAGTTTAAGCAAGGCGCACAAACAAGCTGTCTCACTTTTGTATTCTTCGTGAATCGATTACCCATTTTGACTTTCAAATAATGTGTTTGTTTTCTTTCTTATGCATCCACCAGGGAAATATTTCGTTGTGATGATAGCTGTAGTGGGGATGTCGGTGCTCATGTCCGTCTGGGTGCTTCACCTTTATCATAAAGAACACAACAGCGTGCCCATGCCACCTTTCCTTCGCCAGCTCATCTTTGGTTGGCTCGCCCGAGCTGTCGGTAAGTGCAAGTACCGTTCCCACCTCAGCAAGAACAAGGTAAAGGACAAGTACCACGGCCGTAACGGCCTGAGGCGCAAATACCGCGGCCAGGACAACGGTCTACTGACCAAAGTCAGGTGCTTCCCCCACTTCCTGGCCAATGATAGCTCCACCTCGGTCAAGGAGAGCCTCAGTGAAGACTTCACCAACGGCAGCGACGAACTTATCCTGGAAGGGACGGTGGAGATGATTGAGCTCGGCAACGACTCCAAGCCGAATCGGGTGACGGTCCGCCTGGAGCGGGAGGTCAACGAACTAGCCCGGCTTGTGGACTATTTGGCCGAAAGAAAACGGACCAAGGACTCAGATGAGGACTTCGCCCGGGAGTGGCGGGACGCGGCCGCCGTAGTGGACCGGGCGCTCCTCATCATCTTCACGCTGGTCAACATAAGTTTGCCTCTTTTTTTCCTTCTCTCGGCCACCGGGAGTTTTCTATGAGAATAACTGTACATACTTTTGATATCCTTAGTGGTTGTACTACTAAAATCCACCGTTTGAGCTGAACTCTTCGGGGCCAAGTCCCGAAAAGGAGGTGTCAATCGGAGAATGCTTTTACAACTTGAGAAGGACCTATACCTTGCGGAAACGGAGCACCTCTCCTGGAAAGTGCGAGAAGTCAAGTTGGACAATTCTCCGATGCCTTCCCCCTTCGACTGCGAGTTAAACCGGAACACGATCGCTACGGTCATCTGGCCTTCACTGTGACATGATTCAAAAAGGTTTCAACTACCAGATGGTGAACTTGCACTCCAGGGTTTGTTGCGGTTGTACCAGGTACTAATGTTGATCTGGCTCTGTCTTGAAGGATGTTGGTAAAAGAAATGACAGGTTTATAGAAATCGAGTAGATTTATTTGAGACCGACAGTCGTAAGCACACGGTACTCTTTCTTCCCCTTGTCGTTTTCCCATTTATGGAACCCTCTTGGGACGGAATTCTTTCCCTAGACGTTTTGTGTCCCAAAAACGTTTTTTGTTGGGAACGAAACAATATTTCTAGTGAACAAAATGATTTCGATGGAACGAATTAGTATTTCGAGGGAACGATTTTTTTTTTTTAGGAAACGAAACAAATATGTTGAGGGAACGAAATATTTGTGTTTTTTCTGTTTTTTCCTCTTTTTTTTACCCATTTTGAAACTTGAACGGGTTAATCTTTGAAGCCCTGATAAACAATGAAGAGATGGCATTTTTATGAAAAAATATACATTCAGGGGAAACGCAACCCCACAAAGAGTTATACAAATTTAGTACAAATTTGCTGAGCTATTTTTTTCTGCTGAATAGCTTTTCCCTTTTTCTGATATGTTGCTTTACATCCAAACGCGTTTTCGGAAAGAGCAGGGGTCCAGAGGGAAAGAGCAGAGAGAAACTGCTTAGCAAATTGCTCTGCTGAGTAGGGTACCAGTCGCAATAATGTAAACGTCATTGTATGTTGGCAGGTAACCAGTTTCTATTAAGCAGTTTTTTCGGTGCTAAGTAAGTTTTTGTCCTTGAAGGCTTCATAAAATTGGCTCAAGGTGGGGAAATAGATCTTCCACTCTGTTACGTCACCTTAGACAGGAAAGAGTCGTTGCATAATTATGGCTGGCACGCAAGCTTTATTCTCAGAGTCACATTTAAATCTTTCAGACAAAACAAATCTTTTGGGAAACGCACCAACAGAAATAAGGCATGCCTCTGAAAACAATGGCTTGCGTCTAAACGACGAACCACTTGCAAAGGCCGCCATATTGCAGGCTTCAAAAAAATATGTTTCTTTGAACACTTTTTACCTGTCAAGGTTTATTCTCTGATAATTCCATCATGTTTCTCAAATCGCGATACTTCTAGACAGACCTCTTAAGGCACAGCAATAATGGTATCCTCTAAATGTACCCAAACCGAGGCTGGATGGTTCAGTAGTCTGACCCCATTTGGGTTGTAATGGGAATCAGTATCGGTTTAATACAGTTGTACACAATGGAGCGTGACACAAGGTCAGTGTCGTGATAAAAGGTCGTAGGTCTAAAGCGCAAAGTGTATTTACCAACTTACAGTGGAAATAAGACTTGATAGTGCAAAAGTCCGACAGAGAATAATATCGGACGAAACTTGCTCAACCTAGCGGAACAGTGACACTTTGTGTCACATGACACTCGCCTTGTCCAGTGTCTCATCTCATCGAAGAGATTACATTGACATCCGCAGAGAAACTTTATCCGCCAAGTACGCGTATTTATAGGGGAGACGATTTGGCGTGGATCTCCACTGAAATAAGACGTAAAGGCCATCATAAATAAATCTGAGGAGAGAATCCTTTAAGACTCAAAGGTTGTAAAGACATGTTCTAGTAGTGCGTACGGAGGGCATCGGCAGGAACCAAATATGAACGGATCTATCTGTCAGATGAAGGGAAACGGTGTATTAACACGTATTTTTGATCTTTCATTGTACATAAAAATGAGATTGTAGTAGGATGCATAATTGTTTAATGACATTTGAACGAAAAGCTTATTCTAAAAGGAAAAGATGCACAAGTACAGAACGGGGGCAATTAATATAATGGGCAGAGGGAGCAAGTGTCGCTGTGATTTGAGGGCAATATAAACTGAGAGGGGGCATTATACTACAAACGGGTTAAAAACGGACCTTTTGCGCCAAGGTTATTGAAGCAGTATGAATGCACAGAATGCAACGTGCATTATTCAGTCTGGTTTCCTGACTATTATAGTTAACCTTCAGCTTGAAAGAGAAGGGGGTGAACGATTTACAAAGCAACAGTCTATTCCACGCCTCGTTATTAAGAAGGGTCCTTTTCGAAAAGAAAAGAAAAAATTAATTACCGCCGATATCATGTAAATATTGTTTTGATCACCGTATCGTAAATAAAGGGTTAAAAGGTAGTAGGTCAAAGGTTATTTGGGTTATGGGAAAACACAACGTGATTTTCCACATCTTAAACAGTCATTAAGTTTATTCTGAGCAACATTTTTTTTAACCGAATTGCTACGATTTCTGAAGTAATGTTCTCATTATGGAAGAAACGTCATCCATGTTGCAACGTCTCCTCTCGTGGTTGACTAGGGCCGGCATTCAGCACAAAATGAATTTTGCAAATATCACCCCCAAAAATTAGATGACAGTGACAATAAGGGGATCGGAAGTGTATCAAGATTGCCAAGACATTTCCTCCTACGCTTTATTCTCCACCGCACAAGAAGACTTTACAAAAAGAGAAAGAGAGAGAGGGAGAGAGGGGGGTTGGGGTAGAGAAAGCTCAGGAGGCGTTCTCCTCCATGTTTAGGTTCCAAAGATGTAAAGGTCAAATAAATGTCATGGGTAGGGGTAGATAGTGTACCTAGGTATCCATTTCGAAAAACCACCTTCAATACATGAGGCTGACAAAGAAATAAGGCAAAATGACAGGGAGGCCTATTTGCCCGGAATGAAAAGAGGAAAAAAACGAATATGATCGCAGGCGCTGGTCACAGGAGAGTGCTCATCAGGCGAATCACGTGCCGCCCGTCGATGAAGGGCTGTGTAAGAGTATCGTAGAGGGAGTGAGGGGCGGATATCACCTTTTACCGCATGGGGTTTGGGTGTTATGAGTGACACTTTTTTAATACTTGTTGTGGAGGTCCCAAGGTGCAACCTTTTACATTCATTCAATCAGTCCAACCAGTTTAAGGAGTGAACTCTTTTGTGTGTACTTTGTACGGTGTCAGCTGAGAGCAACTGTCAAGTTTATTGGCACGCACTGGGGGCATTGTCCAGAATTTGCAGCTGTTCTTTGTTTGCCTTTCTGTACGGGTCAATGCTAAGAAAATTGAAATTATGATAGACAGGATTTGAGCGTACTTTTAAAGAGTCATACTAAAAGAAAGACAAATTAGTTTTCAGTAATGTTTCCAAAACAAAATGTTGACGTCATAACGCTGCCATCTTTAACAATGATGAAAAATAGAAACGCGTACTTGTGTGTACGCATTGCGCACGGGATACGCCAATGAGCAACCTTCTTTTGACCTCTAGCCGAAGGGCAAGTGCGACAAGTGCGTAAGAATTATATTGTTCAGTGGTGGAATAACAATATTGTTCACAGCAGACTGTGCAAGTCTTGCGCGTATTCGAACGTCGACCAAATTGTTTCCAACTATAATTGCGCGTACATACGCGCAATTAGCCGTACACAAAGAAAAAATAAAATAGGCCTAACCATTTCATGGAATAAATAACAAAAAGCAAGATTCATCAACTCAACATAACCACCTTTAGATTTCAAGACACAAGCAGTAAATTACTTGAATCGTGGTTAAAATTTTCGAAAGACACCCAAGGCTATCTATTTAGGCCCTTGTACAATTTTCGTCTTTTTCGTGAATATTGTCATTGAATAACTAAGTCCATAGGGAACAATAAGTGCCTCTCTTTAACGGCTGCCGGTAATTTTTATGGCGATTATTTTTCATATTAAAGGTTAAAATGAACACAATGGTTTGTGAAGCCTTTTATCTGGCATCAAATGCTCAAACTGAATAATTGCTAAGCCAATAGTGTTTGATAGTATCATCATAATGAAGGGAAATTGCTCCATTTTTTGGTTACAAATGAGCGTGGTTTTGGTGAAAGCTACAAAATGTCATCATCATTAGCATTACAATTGTTACAAGTCATGTGTGAAGGGGAAAATTATTTTATTTATATCAACGATTGCCATTGACTTGAATGCGTACCACAGACTATAATTGTATTTCGATGTTACTTTTTATAGACCCCTTGCATAACGCGAAACGCTACACGGACGCTGAGGTCGCACGCACGATTTTACGCACACAAAGAACACCTATCGTCCAATGATCTGCCTCCTTTGGCCTTAGTGAGGGCGCTTTTTGGCCTCAGTGAGGGCGCTTTTTAAGAGTTTGACGTCATATGCAAGGGGTCTATTGCATAACACGAGCTGTGAGTGTTTCCTCCTACTGCATGTTATGGTGTATCACTTTGGGCGGCTGATGGGCGGTCCAGTGGCTAAAAGGTTAACTACAGTCACTGTGAATAAGTACACTTATAGTCATATAAAATCTGATTACGTAAAGATAGAGTAATCTTATCTAAATTTAAAGCAAAATCATAAAGTCTGGGTTGGTAGAACACCCAATACCAAGTACCTGAAAAGCATGGGTAGCCTACCTACCCAATGAAGAACATTCATAATTGTTTTCAGAAAAATTAGTTTTCAGAACATTCATAAACAAAACAGTGTCGTCGGCTGGAATTGTTTGCCGTCAATTCAAATTCCCTTAATGCCCATGTTATTACATAACATCATACTATGATTCTATTCTCTATTTTAAATCGATGGAAACGAAAAGAGCAGACATATCAATATCATAAAGCACTAGAAAAAAATAAACGACTTAAGTCACCGCGTTCAAACTGTTTACCTTGTTCACGTGACTTATGGCCGCACTCATGCCAGAACCTGCGTATGTACGCGCGTCCGATCTAGGTATTATATTCTATATCTATGGTCCCAACCATATTGGGTTTTACATGTGCGCGTTTCTTCAAATACTTTGGTTTAACGTAGTTTTGTTGGGAAAGTATCATTTAGCCATAAAAATATAAAAGTAAAATAAATTTAACAAATCAAAAAAAAGAAAATCCGTGAATAAGACTTGACTTCGATTTAAATAAGATAACCCGAAACAAAATTGTACCAAATTGGCTTCGTTTTGGGGGTTAAGCATTGCTTTCACGGGAAACGACTACACGTTTTATAACTGCTTTTCGTTCGGTAGGTTCTCAGTTTTAATCAATCCAATTTCGAATTATAAAAAAAATAATCACCAAAAGAAAACAATCTTACGGCTTACTGTGGAATTGATCTGGCATTTTAAAAAAAAAAAAAAAAAAAAAGAGAGAGAGAGGGAGAGAGAAAAGGGGCAAAACATGGATGACTCCTGAACTTATTTACACTGACATTTATCCGACAGCCACGACAGTGGAAATCTGACCCATGAATGAGGACAATCTAGAAGTTCTCTCTGTGGATGTGAAATCTACACAGGTCTCGATTATTGCTTTTCATTATAGTGTTTGCCGCGTGGCTTTCCATATAATAAAAATAATAGTAAGAGGGTCGAGTTGAATTAGGTTTTCAGCGTAAAGGGGGGAAACTGAGAACGCTGAGCATCACACTGCACTCTCTGTGATTGTGAAAGTGGCCTATATCGGTGCCGCGTGAAACCTGCGCATGACAAAATTATGATTCTCCTGCCTTTGTTATTGGTTGAAATGTTTTATGTTTACGTTGTGGCGGTTGATGTGTTCTGCAAAAGTGCTTGCCACACAAGCTTACTTCAAGCTTAACAGAAAACTAGGCTCCGTTTTGGCGCCTATAAGAATGTATGTAACGAAAACGAGGTAGCCAGGGAAACATCTTGGTCTCGCTGTGTTTGCTGGCAATAATACAATGTAGTACACAGGGATAGTCATACTGTGATGAAGGTCATCGGCAAAATGCGTCTGCCAACTAAACGTTAGACTGATACCCTTGGGATACTAGACTTTTAATAACGTTACAGGTAGGACAAGTCTTCAGGGAACACGACATAAGATGGCCGAAGGCCGAGGCTCTATATAATGACTGAGAAAATGAACTAAATAAAAACACTCAGCCTTGCATGCCTTCATTAAGTTATATTATTATCCCGGTCGTCACAAGTAATTGCATATGGTTTGAAGACGTTTCCTTAGCTGAAAATGTCAACGACACTGTGTGTAATGTAATGGAAAACTACTAGTTTGATTGCATACTGGTTCACGTTTAATTAAATATATCGCATTGCAAATCCCTGTTAGTCCTGGTTGTTCGGCGGGGACTCTTGCATTGTATCAAGCAAGTTTCGAAGAACAGTAAGGGCAAACGAGCTAAATCCTCATCCAGAGCCGCAAGGCATCCGATTTGACGGGGCTTTTTGAGCGTCAAACAGGTGCAACACTACCTAGATATTAACGCATGCGGGCGCTGTTTCTAGATTAATAGACATTTCTTTTGACACGTCACAGCAGTGAGTTCTGCCAACCAGTGCTCGGCAAACAGTTTATTTGACCAAAAATGCTATCAACTTAATACCCGGTATTACCGATAAATAGAAAGTACTATCCAATACTAAAATCAAACCTGTATTTCATTTTTTTTTAGTTTTTCAATGTTATTTAAAAGGGCATTTTTTTGGCCAAACCAGTTTATATATATTGTTTGCCACTCGGGGCCTGCCATACGAAATGGAGGTATATGTTTGTAAACAAAAGAATCATGGTTGTTTGGAGGCCTTCTTGGTTCCGCTTTATTTCACATTCCTCTTCTACATTACTTTTAAAAACATACATACCGCCAGATTGAGGCTGTAATTGACAAATAGGCTGGTCCCATTTTAATAATATTATGTACCCATACTATGCATTAGTGCACGCAGGGGATCAGACGAATACAACGGGACTACCGACTGTCACTCAATTTATTGTTGAGTTTCATTTGCTTAAAGATGAAACAAGACTTCTAATTTGAATGATATTTATTGGCCACTCAGAAAACAAAAGGAAAGAAACAAAGACAAAAGTGAAACATAACTATTGCAAAGTGATTGCATAATACCTATATTTAGATATTACATTGTTTGTTGCGCTCTAAACTAAGTGTTGGTTGTGTTGAGTGTTGAGACGAGAGGATGATGAATGATTGCTCGTGCTGAGTTCGGCTGGGATCAGTTTCATAAAACCGAATTTTGATGCGGCATCCTAAAGCAGAAATTTGTTCGTTCCTAAAACATTAAGGACCTTGTGATGCGCTTATGACGTCACTGCAGTGGGGCGCCCTCACGCATGGATCAAAAGGAGGTTTCTAATTGGCCTTTCCAAGAAGCTGCGTATTACATAGGGTTGCGTTTCCATTGTTTCGTTATCGTTTTACCTCTAAGATGGCGACGGAATGACGTCAATTTATAAGGTCCATTTGACAGCAGGGCCAAATTTCGTGGCACTGATTACCGCGGAGTTGTGCCATTGCTATATCAATGCATTAACAAAACATGTGCTTACCGAAATGGCGCCCATGCCGTACACGTTCTAACAGATAGTGCTCCAGTAGTTGCGATTTGTTGTGATGCCGAGGTCGGTGGAATGGTATAGGCGATGGCTAGGAGTGTAGAAAAGAGCGCTCTTTGCATGACGTAAAACTCTTTCATGATGCCCATACGGAGTCCTAATTCGGAAACTTGCATTATATGACATGTTTAAATGCTGCTGCAGACTTGTTTAGTTTTCATGTAGGAAGTCGACATATCATAATGATGATAGCAAGGGCAAATTAGAGCCCGTTCGGTTTAATCAAAATGTAAGTAGTTGTCGAAGTAAAAGCGTTTCGTGGATATATTTGTTATTGGGCACCGCTCTTACTACAATTTGCATCGTTGACTGAGAGGCTTTGCATGGAGTGCGTGGCTTCTAGCCATTGGTGATTGTGATGGTATACATTGTGATGATGATGGCAGTGGTGGTAGTTATGGTATTATGCATGTGAGATGGAGGTTGCAGTCAAAGTAGTGGTGAGGTCATCAGAGAAAGTGATGGTGGTGGTGGTAGTGCGATGTTGACAATGGAGCTAGGTTTAAACCATGGTGACAGTAGTGGTGGGTCTTGTGGATGTACGTGTAGTTGATGATGGCGGGGTGGGCATGGTGTGATTATGGTGGTGGTGGTGGTGGAGTGGTGATGGTGGTTGATGGGGAGCACACGGTGAAGTGTTGGGTGGACAGAATGAAGTGCAGGTCATTGTTAAAATTGTCTTCGCGGCATTTGTGTAAACTGCTCACGGTGGCTGATTGGTGATTCAGTGTGTTCGCACGGATTGGCACTTGTGGGGTCCTGACAACAATGGAACAATGGACCCCACAAGGTCATTTCAATAGGAACAATTGGACCCCACAAGGGAATTCTTCAGAAAAGGGAATAATAGAACAACAATAGCAGTACCCCACAAACCGGATCTGTAAGGGTGTGTGTGTGTGTGTGCAACAAAACCCCAGTTAAATAGCATTATGGCAATGGATATTCCGGTTATACGGTCCTTGCCTTGGTATTTTGAGTTGATGTCTTTGATACAATTACCGATATGGTGATATTGATGTGTTGATGATTGGTGAAGTCCTTGTTACCATCAACGTAGTAAATACAGTCAGTGTGAGAGTTATTAAGTATACCATGCCAGACAAGCGGCAGAAAGAGTAGCCCCTCCCCACCGCAATGTTATTACTCTAACACACTCATCCCGTCTTTGTACAAAAGTGAACCAGAAAAATCCTCTAAAAGAACCCCTGAGATTCCCAAAACAAAAATAAAGACACACTGGGAAGAGAAGCAGTGCCTACATCATGCCACATATCGAGGAACCAAATATTCATGATGGATGTAGTGGTGGATAAGGTGGTTTGGTTTGGTTGTATTGTGGTAGTTTTAATGTGAATGGGGATATCTATCCGTTGAAACCGAGGACTTTATAGAAAATGGTTTGGGTGTTTTGACAGAATGAGTACGTCCTCACTTCGTTTTCGTATACAAAACCAATGGGGGCAGAATCTGTCCAAAATATAAAAGAACAAAAAGAAGTCCTCAAATTCACAAGGTGGATGTGTCTGCTAAAAAAGTGTATATGCACAAAAGGGCAAGCATTCACAGAGCAGAGTTTTGAAACACTATGTTGACTTACAAAATATCCACATAG
Organism: Leptasterias polaris; assembly: GCA_037783415.1. Lineage (NCBI taxonomy): Eukaryota > Metazoa > Echinodermata > Asteroidea > Forcipulatida > Asteriidae > Leptasterias > Leptasterias polaris. Next base: position 2,030,764 of record JAZGTN010000153.1, on the reverse strand, counting down.
TGTTTTCACACCAGTAAGAATGTGTTTTTGTCTTTAGTGCACAGAACAAAGGAGTGATGTCCACAGAAGGTATGTAACACAGAGCTGTGTAGGGGTGTGAACTTACGGGAGTGCCCTTGTGGGGTCTTTTAGACACTGGACAATGGACCCCACAAGGGAATTCTTTGTTCAACCTGGACCCCACAAGATAATTCTTTTGAAATGGAATAATAGAACAATAATAGCAGGGCCCCACAAAACGGATCCGTCAGGTGTGTGGGTGTGTATGTGTGTAGGCTGGCATGGTGTTTGTTATGAAAATTGTTGTGGAGCACAGTCTAGAAATCAATGATAATGAGATGAGGTGGGCGTGGCTTACAATGGAATTACGTCACACTTAGAAACAGGACAGAGATCGTGAAAAATTCAGTCTCGATTTTGAAAGGGAACGAGACGAAGAGAAAGAACCATAAGCCGAAATATTTCACTGGTATACAGCACATTAATGCAAACGGGAGATTATTCGTTTTGTAATGTCAACCATGATTCAGGTGGGTTATAAAGATGGTGCCGTTGCATCATTGAGTGAAGAGTTGAGGACAATAAGTGATGATGGTAATTATGCAGACAACTTATTATATTATGCAGACAACTTATTATAATGAGACAATGACGTCAATGATGACGCTATAGTGATAGCGATAGTGATAGTTGCAACACCGTGATTGAGATGAGTTAAAAATCAGAACTATGTATACAAATATCATATGCAAATGAGTGCAATATAGCAGAATATATAGTCACGAGGATGAAATCTGGACTGTTACATTTTACGAGGCTGATAAACGGTATTAAACGGCTGATAAACGGTATTAAACGGCTGCTAAACGGTATATTAAACGGCTGATAAACTGTATATTAAACGGCTGATCAATAGTATTAAATGGCTGGTAAACGGTATTAAACGGTGGTGGCGGTTGTGATAAATAGTATGATTTTGGTGAACATAATTTGTGATAATGGTGGAAATAGAAATGTTAAATAATTACGCGTTGCTGTGTGTGGTTCAATCCATTTATGTGGTATTGGTGCATGATGACGTCAATGATAGGAGAAAATACATCCCAGATGACGTATTTATGTCGGTGTGTGAATATGTTGAGCGATACGCCTAACTCACCAGCCTCGAACCCAGGAGTGATCGATCTCGCAGCCATCTTAGAGGTAAAAACGCAGATGAAGCGCACGGCTATATGCGCGCGCGGCGCTGATTAGCCAATGAGCATCCTTCTTTTGACCTCAATTGTTATGAAGGCACCTTTACTGCAATGACGCCTGTGCTATGGAGGCAGCGAAGACTGGAAAATGTGTTAACTTCACATACACCCCCAGGTAGTACAGAACTTACTTTGTGAGCTGAGAATGGTGACCGTAGCGTAGAATTCCGTGAAATGTTGGTCCAGATAATAAGACTTAAAATGAGATAAAAAGAGTTGCCAATGTTAAAGAGATGGCATGCAATTGTTGAAATAGATAGTTTTTTAAGTGATGGTTCAATGTAGATGACAATGGATGCCCCTAGCGGTGGCAGTCGAAGCAGTGATGCCAACAATGAATAAATGGTGGGGGGAAAGATGATCCAGTTGAGTTAAAAGTTTTCCCTGTGTGAACTATGGGCGATAATGTTGAGTGTACTGCTAGTCAGTGGCGTAACGACAGCGGGGGAGGTCCCCAAAGCTCAGAACCCCAGCCCCCGCTATCTAACACCGCCCACCGCCCCAAAAATGAAATCCAAAAAATGCTCAAACCGAATGGTTTGATACACCCCCTCAAATTATGTATTTCCCCTACTTACCCCCCCCCCCCCCCCCCCTCCGCGCCTCAATGAAAATGTCTAGTTACTCCTCTTTATAATTGTCGAGAGTGGTTAAAGTGACGGTGGGGTGTCTTTGTGTTTGGCGGTTTAGTGTGCATGTGTGAGACTACATTAAAGATCGTGGTTAATGGTGACTGGAAAACATGGATTCATGTTAATGTAGTCCAAATTACCTTAACGGTGAGGGGGTGGCACACGACTGAACGTGGTAGTGAAGACAATGATTGCGAGGATAAGGGGGAAATGGAGGATTTAGTGGGGAGGTAATCGGAGCATCACTCAACACAACGCGTTTCCTCTTGGGCCAATTTACATGAAGCTGCCAAGCAACAAATGTTTGGAAAATTTGGGAAATGTTGCAAAATTTGTTTCTTTTCTTTCTGCTGAGTTACAATATTATTAGCAGACCAGTTGCAAACAGTATACATAATACATTGGCTTGTAGCCTGTTACTAAAAAGCAAGATTGTTCTTTGCCGTGTTTTATTTAATGGAGCCTTGTTTGTGGTGATTGTTGTTGCTAAAGATGAAGAAACTTTAAGTTTGAGTAATAAAAGGTAATGTTGATGGTTATAATCTGACAAAGGTGATATTTATGTTGTGGTTAACCTTTAATAACAATAACATTGTAGAGGTAATCGCGTAATAGCGGGGTTAACGGTTTAATGTGAACGGTTTATAAGAATTATCAAGACAAAACATAACTTATATAGACAATGGTGAAGGTAATTATTCTTAAACGGTTACCATAGCTTAAAATTCATGATTCCTAATGTACCGGTAATTCTATTCATTATTCATGTTGATAATAGCTGAAAAAATGTATGAATTAATTTCCAGGCAAATTAAAGAGTTGTTGTACGTCATCACTCGTTTATGGCAACCAACTATAAACAGTCAAGTAAATAACTCACTGCTGGTCAGTTTATTAAAACAACGTTTACATTTTAACCGGCGCAAGAAACTTCCTATTGTGTGTGCGCGCCGGAGTATTGCATAAAAACATGTACATTAGAGAGAAAAAGAGCTGAGTTTTCTATTTCAAAATGTCAAATGGCGATGACCATTTTCTGAATGTTTGTATATAATTGTAAGTCCACGGTTATTTGAAAGCCCTCGTAGATGATTTTGAAGTATGAAAAGTATGAAATTGCGGGATATTATAGGGCGATATTTATATTTTTGGGGATAGTAACTCTCTGTGGTATCGTATCGAGTATAAGGGCTGGGTGCGTGTGTGTATGTGTGTTCGATGTAAGAACGCCTAGGTCAAAACTGGGCCCAATGTAATGGCTCTGTTTATCCGTAAGCAAAGAATCGGCGCAGGGAATTCCGCGCTTACGTCAAGCGTATTTCACGGGTTAGCAGGGATTTTTTGCTTGCACGGTAAGCGGAGAATGGTGATTGTAAGTGCAGAATTCGGTGGTAAGCAGAGCCATGCAATTGGGCCGAGATGAGCTGGATCTGGTTTCCGACCCCTTCTTACAAAGGAATCAGACTTGCCCCCCTTTCTTTTCTCTCTTTTTTTCATTTTTTTTAATGCTTGAATGTGTCCTAGACCAATTTTTATATAGAATTTAGACACTTAAACACCAATGTATGACAAGCACTGTACAGACCAAGTTACCTAAGTTTACAAAAAGAGTGACCTTGTACATTCCAGTACATTTCCTGGCAGGCAAGATACTACACTGAAAGTTTTACATTTCATGTCATCATTTCCACATAAATTCAAGAGTTTTTAAAAACAACAGCCGCGATTTGAGGTGTGTCCCCGTTTATCCATATCAAAAAAGGGTGATTAAAAGAAAGGGAAATAAAAGAAAGAAAAAAATGCTATCTCCCTTAAATGTAAGTTTTTATGATTTCTCCCATTGGGCTGCACGAAGTTGGTGCTTCGATGGCTCTTTTGCCAATGTCATAGGTTACATGGTCTATGCTTCCCGGGGACTCTATATCCACGGGGAATTATCCACAAGCTACTCGGGCGGAAGTCGAACCAAAGACCCCCGAATCTTTAGAATAGACCTTATGAATTTACGTCACCAAGCCGCCATCTTAGAGGTAAACTGATGACGAAACAATGGAAACGCGCTGATTTGTACGCGCGGCGCACAGGACTGACCAATGAACATCTTCCTTTTGACCTCTAGGCGAGGGCGCCCTACTCAAATGACGTCATATGCATAAGGTCTATTGTTACATCAACTCAACTATATAAAGCTGTTTAAAGGCACCGAACACGTTTTGTAATTGTCAAAGACCAGTATTCTCACTTGGTGTATCCCAACATATGCATAAAATAACAAGCCTGTGAAAATTTGGGCTCAATTGGTTATTGAAGTTGCAAGAAAATAATGGAAAGAAAAAACACCCTTGTTGTACAAATTAGTGTGCTTTCAGATAGGAATAAAAGGCTTCTGGCCAGAAGTCTTTTATTATTTTAGTGAGAAATTACCTCTTTCTCAAAAACTACGTTATCTTCAGAGGGAGTGGTTTCTCACAATGTTTTATATTATCAACAGCTCTCCGTTGCTCGTTACCAAGTAAGTTTTTATGCTAATATATATTTTGAGTAATTACCAAACGTGTACTTGCCTTTAAGCATGACAGTATTTAGCTTAGCATAAAACAGACTGCTTACCAGCCGATTGTAGCCTCTACTACTGTACGTGAGTGGTTACCCGCAGAAATTTGATAAGCAGTCATTTTGTGATTAAGCAGCTCTATGAATTTTGGCCCTCTGCTCTGGCAGTATAAAAGAAACAAGGGAACTGTTATATAATGTATTTTTTTTTAATAATAACAGTATTTAAAAAAACAACAAACAACAGTTAACGTTCCGTTGTAAGCCGTCGCATAGAAATCATATTAAATACTTTCATTTTGACTGCCTTGCTTGTTATTTATTACAACTCTGTTTGTATGTTTTCCCGGCCATTTTGGGCAATTAAGAAGCTAAGTTAAACGTCACGTTGTTCAATTTTGAAAAAAGGTCATACAAATTTCACATAATGGGTAAGCGGCCTCAAGGTTTAAAAAGATAACCATTCAATTAATTAATAATCCATTCTAACAATATTCAATTTTATGAGCTGTACTGAGCTCATAGATCTCTATTATAGTTGGGCCAATGCCGATTTCGCGTGCCAAAAAGGACGCCCAACAAGCTTAGTTGAATATACTAATAATTATGTAAATTCGCATCATATAGAGAGAAATTGGATAAAGGTTTCAACCGAAGAGAACAAAATCGCGTTTATACGAATACGTGACAGTGAAATATGCTGCTTTTTGCTGAAATGAACGGGAAAGCACACTTTGATTGACCAAAGGTTGTGATTAAAATGTACTATTTCAAAAATATATAACATTAAGTATAACATCTTTTTAAGTTAGAGACTCCTCTTGGTGAACTATATAGCACCCTTCATTTTTGTAGAGGGTACAAATGATTGTATAGCCCCCTCTGCTGGTCTAGATAAAACAACAAAGAATGCTTACTTTGAGGTCTGCGTGCAGTGGTATGTACACAAAAAAGGAACCGATGTACAAATTGACTAATAATTTTTTCGGATTGTTCAACTTTTTATCTTGATTTGAGAATGTATAGTTTATTGAATGTATGAAAGTTTTTTTCAATAAAAATATGAATCGTTTTCCTCTCAAACTGAGTTCTGTTTGTTTACTTTTTATAAAAATTAGAAGTGGACCCAGTGGTTTGTGGTTGTTGCAGCGTGTTGTTGGTAAACAGAGAGACAACGGTCGCTTACACTGCAAGATCTGGAGTGTTAAAATCGACACCATGGGTGCTGTCAGATTGTAGATGCCAGGGGGGAAAAATCAAAATTTACACCTTAGGAAGTTAAAATAACACTAATTTCTGCCAATACGGTTTACATTTGTGTGTTTTATTACCCTATGGTGTGAATTTTGATTCTCTCTAGGTATCTATAAGTATGTGACAACACTAGTGGTGTAAATCTTTTGCAGTGTCAAACGGACGCCCATCATGGGAGAAAATCCCCCATGGATACGAATGTCCTCTTGGAATCCAGTTCGCTGTTTAAAAACATCTTGATGTCGAATTTGTGTAACGTACTTTATGTGACCCCAAACATACACGATATAACAAATCTGTCAAAGTTTTAGCTCAATCTGTTATCAGTGTTTTCAAACACCGGGCTTTAGACTCGCTAGATGAAAACTAATTGTTTTACTCATATATAAATAACAAACTCGAAGGAAAAAATAGCATTTCGGGCAAAATACTTTTCAAAGAAAGTTGCCACCATGACCATATTGATGGCATGACAGTTATCTGCAAATCTGTGAACATCCATCAAACCAATGTTTTGCATAGCCTCACACAACATATGTCAAAAAACGAAACATCAGAAGACACAGTAAATCAACAGTTCCGCTGGAAGTGTTATTAAACTTAAAATATAATCAATGTTTACATTATTTTTGACTGTAAATTAATTTAGTAGACATTGAACTAAGAAAAACATTTAGCAATAAACATATAGACCTTTTAAGCAATGACGCCATTATGTCATGCTGCCCTGTCAGGGAAAATGTGTGAATCATTTAGACTATGGGCCGTGGCTCTGAAATCCGTCCAGAAAACGATTCTTGTTCTCTCTGGAGGGGGTTTGAATAAAATATAGCCCAAGTTGTACATAATATGTGTCTAAGCAAGAATCAAATTGTTCCCACGCTCAAATGTTGCACATTAATGTGTAATTTACGGACAAAATGTCACATTTTTCAACATAAAGAAAAACATAAGAAAAACAGCGCCCTCAATTGACCAAAAAAAGAGAGGCTTTCTCCAGCTAGGCACAGTTTACCCCCCAAAAAATTCACATTATGATGTGGAAACCCTTATAATTTTAAGATCATGTATGCTAAAAGCATTTCTAAACCTTTGTAAGTTTATATCACTAATGGAACACTACTTTTCAACTGTACTTGGCGTTTATATTTGTGGTGGGGAGTAGGCTGAAATTGTTGAACACTATATACTTTTTTCCAGACAATCAACAATTCCGATATGGGTAGGCCCTACATCATGTGTAAATAATCTGACTGGGGAGGGAGGGGTGGGTGGGGGGGCTGTCTTCTGTCTTGGCAAATAAATAAGCATGCTATTTCATTCTGATTGGGGGAGGGAGGGAGGGTCTGTCTTCTGTCTTGGCAAATAATGCTATTTCATTCTAATTGGGGGAGGGAGGGGGGGGTCTGTCTTCTGTCTTGGCAAATAAATAAGCATGCTATTTCATTCTGATTGGGGGAGGGAGGGAGGGTCTGTCTTCTGTCTTGGCAAATAATGCTATTTCATTCTAATTGGGGGAGGGAGGGGGGGGTCTGTCTTCTGTCTTGGCAAATAAATAAGCATGCTATTTCATTCTGATTGGGGGAGGGAGGGGGTCTGTCTTCTGTCTTAGCAAATAAATAACATGTTATTTCATTCTGATTGTAAACTAACTAGAGTTTTTGATACACTTTCTAATCCAAAAAGTTTGTCAAAGAAAAACTGCCCTTAGAAAAACTGACAAACCTCAGATATTTCCTTCTTTGAATTTATTGAAGGTCAGTTCAACTTGCATAATCAAAAATACATGTAGAAATGACAAGTTAAATAAATTATGTGTTTTGTACTTGAATTTTCATGTCCTGAGAAATGATTTTCTGTACAAGTTATGTCATACAAATGTTGTTATCATCTGTTTAAAAAACATTCAATTAAATTACCACAGCTCTGTATGAGTTTAAAAACAGTCCACTTTATGAATAACAAATTAATAACTTACAAAAAGAACCACATACTATCATTTCATAATGGTCATGATTTGTGTGCATTAAGACAAAGGAATGCTCAACAAATGTTAACCTTTCATGTCAACAACAGTACAAACTGTGTGTATCCAATACTAATGAAGTGTGATAAAATAAAGATTTGAAATGTAAATGCAAAGTTCTTGTTCTTTTCAATATTTTTCTTTTCAAAATAATATATACATACTCTGTAGTGGATATTAAGTTTTTGCATGGAGGATATTGAATATAATTTTGTTTTTACCCACCCGAGTGATTTGCCTGAGGTTTATTTCACAAAACTCTGGAAAGGTCTGAGTATACGGTGCTTAACACACATTGTGTAGGGTAAAAACAAAATAATATCCATTATTCCCTTTGCAAAAAATAACTTCTATTAAATGCCAATGATTCGAACTGCCTCTAGCCATCGGGCTAGCTCAGTGTTCTAAGATGAGAGAGACATCAAGCAAAGCAAATGTTGAGAGGTCGAATCCAACCCGAGTGATTTGCATGTGAATTTTTTCACAGAACTCAGGAAAGTACTTAAGTGCAAGACACACATTGTGTAGCGTCAAAACAAAATTATATGCTCTAGTGGTTATGAAAAAGATAATGAAAAAAGTTAAAATAAGTATCTAAAAAAGTGTTTGAAAGCGTTCGTTATGAATAAGGTTGGAAAGATGTTTCACAAGCAGAATATAATAATCCACACAAATATGCCTTGCAGTTGTGTGGTTTTTCTTATACTTCGAGATTAAGAATGTCTTCCATTTTGTGGATCCAAATTTTACCCCCACAAATTGGTGGGCCGTGTTAATTCACAAAGTAAAATGAAAACCACAGAATTGAAAGGCATAATTTTTTACTTTTAAAAATCGTCCAATCCAAGATAACGTGTCCCTTTAAGTTTTCATAAAGAGCATGAGTGCAAGGTAATATTCATGCAAACAAAATATTGATTATAACTTATTATTGTGCTTGATCGAGCCCATGGGACTAACTGTGTGTACATAGCATGTGCTTCATGTGCCTCCTGATGAACAATGAATTTTTGTTCAAATGAGGTTATGTGATGTTTAAAAAATAACTTCCTAATTGTTCTTGTGGTCTAAAAGTTCTCTTCCTCCTCTTCAAGAGCCTCGTCACCTACATCTTCCATGTACTCCTCGGCATCACTTTCTTCGTCATCACTAGGTGTAGTGTGGTTTTCACAGTTCCTACATGTGCATAGTTCCGTGCAAGAAAGGCCTAGAGATACGCAACATTTAGTGTCTGATTTGCCAAGTTTACACTTTGATTTACTGCATGAACAATTGGCAAGTTCAAGTATACTCTGTTGTGCAGATTCCATATCCATCCAGTCTATGCAAAGGGTGTCATCTATTAACTTCCATCCATGTCCATTGGGAGGTGGGATGTTAGGGTGTTGTTCAAAGCTATGTTTGTAGATGGCGGCTTGAAAGTTTGCACGCTTGCTGTGTTTGTGCAGGGCATCCCGATTAGGTGGCATGACATTCTCAGCTTTGCAGGCCATTGAAAACATAGCATATCTTGCGTCATTGACACGGCTGTAATCATGCTGTGCATAGAGCTTGCAAACAAACGTCTCATCTGGTGTTGGTTGTGAAACTAGATGTTTAATCAGGCATCTTGTATAATCTTTGTAACAGACTGAATGATACCTCACCTCAATGGCCACACAATCTTTATTTTCAATGTGAAGGAGCAAATGTTCATCTTTTTTCATTTGAGCAGCCTTCAAGAGGTTTCCACCATCAGTAAGTTCACATTGAATAAGTGGTAGTCTGTTCCTTTTGCCATCACGACCTGTGGCATACCGAGTTCCACGACAAACTATGCAAACTCTCGGTAAAATATGCGCTAGTGATAGGGTTCCCTCTTTCTTTAAAGCAGAACTTGACCGCAGCATTCGAGTCCTTTTTTCAGCAGGCTCCGCGTCCTCCTCTCTGATGTCCTTCTCACTGAGATCTGGTAGGGAAAAGCAAGAAATATAAATATAAATTTATAGCAAAATGTTTTTCTAAAATGTAAATGATACAAATGTAGAAACCACCCCGACAGAAATGGCTCATTAGTCATATAGCCCGTCTGTAGTACTTAATACTACCTAAAGTAGTAGGAGAACAGAAAATGTACCCAATACGAGATACACCCTTTGTGCAAAGACCACTGCACTGGGGTAAACATATCTCTTGATCATGTCTCTTATACATCAGAGCTACAAACAGTGTCAGTAGTGTGTTAAAAAATGTGTCTGAATGCCTGTAATGTTTTTTGCTCTTTTGGTAATTTTACATTAAAAATAATAAAAGATAAAGCTAGGACCAAATTTGTTCCATCATGATGATAAGATTATGTATTCAAACAAGTACAGGTCAACTCGTAATGATGCAACCTCGTAACCAACTCAAACACACACAAACTCGAATGCACACCAACTCGTACACCCACTAACTCATACGCAAGAGTAATTCACTACGTGTTCACATAGGGAAAATGTTTCACCGCTTTGATGCCAGTATAAAATGAAATCTGATAGGAGGTAGAACCTATTTAACATTTATGTTTTTTCATATGGAAATTCTCCTCTGTTAAAAATGTAAATTTGTGTGAAAGGATGGCCGTTTCGATATTAAACAAATGTTGAAATCGGACGGCAGTTTGGTTAGATATTTTTGAAAGTAAATAAATTTAGAAGTCTGGAAGATTCTCGGGAGTTTTTACAATTTGGAAATGTTTAGCCTTCTCCGAGTTAAAAATTGAAAAGTGATTTTTAAGCTGCTCCGTTACAAATGAATGTTCAATATTAATAATAATATATAACTTGAAACAATTATCTAACCTTCAGCAGCAGGCACAGGTTCATTATCTCGCTTCTGCTTGGCAAGTACAGCCCGTCTTTGTTTGGAAGAATCTGTAAAATACTGGTAGCACTTCCGATGAAAACCACCATCGTTAGGTACATGTATGGGTGCATCACCGCCATTTTCTTGCAAGAAACACCTCGCTATTTCAGCCGATTTCCCATCAAGATCCTTCCAAATCTGTACACACTGTCTGAATTTTGTCCACGATGTTTCAGTTATAGGTGTCAATGATTCAAGAACACCAGACAAATGGGCATAACACCGTAAATTAGAGTGCTTCTCTCTGTCTTTTTCCGTCATGTTGCCAACATGACGATCAGCTGTGGGACAATATGTGTGAAGCTTTGTTTATGTACAGCGCATTTTATGGATTTGCACAATATCGAGATTGCGCAGAATTTTGCTCAATCTTCTGATTGACCGCCCACTCTGTGAATGCAGAATGAGCAGCACAATCTTCAAACTGTGCAAATAACTAAAATGCGCTACACTTCGACATGTCGCGTCGCAACGCGTCCCCCTTCGTACATCCGCACGTATCCATAAGACCAATTTTGATTGGTCAGCTGCCCGATGAGAACCCAAATTTCATTGGACAACCTACTCACGCCTGACTCAGTTACCGTATATCGTTACACAAATTAGGGCCATTTTTGTCGCCAAATTTAGAAATAATGTGCAACATTTGAGCGTGGGAACAAGCAAAAATTGCAAGTTGGTACTATTATCTTCGTTTTTGAGTGGTTTTTGAGTAAACCCCCTGTTGAAGAGAACAAGACTGCAAGATACGACTGGACGGCCCATGGTCTAATTGATGAAGACTGAATTTCCACAAACAAATATTTAACAAATATTTATCCATATTTTGTGCACAAAACCTTATTTGCCAGCACATAAGCAATGGCGACGCGGTCGTGCGGCACTTGCACCGGCGTGTACGAAGAGGCGTCAGTGACCTTAGATAAAAAACCAGCGCGCGGTCGGTGCCTTCATGTATTGTGAGCGTAATTAATGCGTCCCATTAATGGCACAACTAAAGGTGATACAAGAACCAATGTCACAGAGCTTCTTCAGCTCAGCACAAAACCAAATAATATGCTGACCAGAATACGGTTACCAGCAAAAAAAATAATAAAACAATAACAAAACGTCATATGTATCATTGGTTGACCTGGGGCCAATTTCATAGCGCAGCTTAACGGTAACCAATATTGTGTGCTTGTAGCAGAACAAAATGTGCTTAAGTGTAAGCGTATTTCACAGGCTAGCTATGCGCGTTCACCATAGATTCGCATTGTTACGTCATTCACTTTCAGACAGCATAAGCACCGGAAGGTTAGCATGCCTGTTCGTGTGCTTACGGTTAGCAGCGCTATGAAATGGTAACTCGTATCAGTAAGCACAGAATCAGTCGGCAGCTCTATGAATTTGCGCCCCCCCCCCCCCCCCCCCCCCCACTGTGTTTCCTCTGCTAATTGGTGCTCAACATAAAACCATTATAAGTGCAATATGTTCTGCTTTAGCAGCTCCGTGAAATTGGGCCCAGTGGAAATGATTTCTGTGCCATTTACGGAATGTCCATGTTTTCAAAAAGATGAATATTAATTTTTAAAGCGAATGCGAAACAGAAGTTAACGGGAATTTGTAATTATATGATTGCAAAATATACAGATTTTCACATTTTGTACAATTCTTTGAATCCATCTGACCACAACCTCAGAATAAACTACAAAGATTAGTATCAACTCAATAGACCTTATGCATATGACGTCATTTGAGTAGGGCGCCCTCACCTAGAGGTCAAAAGGAAGATGCTCATTGGCCAGTCTTGTGCGCCGCGCGTACAAATCAGCGCGTTTCCATTGTTTCATCATCAGTTTACCTCTAAGATGGCGGCTTGGTGACGTCAATGCATAAGGTCTATACGAAAAATGGCATACGAAAAACGAACCCAGTTATTAACATCATTGTTGTATAAAATTATACAGGCAACATTAATTCATATCAAAATATTGTGAATTTGAACATTAAACAAAATGGATTTGCATCCATTATAAATTATTGATAATCTACTGAAAAATAAATTGCATTCTCTTCTTACATATCAAATGACCTGAATTAACCTTTACTTTTATTTATCGATGATCTTTGCTGTTTCCGTTTATGCAAAACTTTGCATTAATTAATTAATTTAATAATGACAGCAGTTTTGCACTTGACTAAATTAATTTAATAATGACAGCAATTCATTACAAAGCTTGTTCATCGTATAGAAATTTAAGTTAAATAAAATAACCGGCAATATTATTTAATTAATAGTGTTTGATTTAAAATCAGCCATTCGTTAAAAAATATAATTAACAAAATACAGGTACTCTGCAGGCTTTTAGTTTTAACAGTAGCTCTGCAACATAAAATACATTATCATTCCCGGGTGCATTTTGTCACTGATGCAAGAAACCAACATACAGACGAAACATTAATTGTGATGCAAGAAAGTTCTCTTTTGAAAGCGCCCTCATACGGTCAAAATGGTAACTATTGTGAAATTCGAATAGGCTGATTTGTTCACTATCGCCTGTGGAGACATTTTGCTTGTATTGTCTCTAGTCAACAAATTAATCATCACAGCAAGGGCAGCCAAAGTGTGTACATCAGTGCCCTGTGGGGCTGTGAGCATATCTGTCTCTCGTACTTTAACAAACAGGTACCTGGGGCCAGGCGTGTAACAGACCGAGGGCGTCCTTTCTTCGCTTTTATGTACAAAACCAAGGAACAAACTTGAAGTCCAAACACAATAAGAACACAGAGAAGCCCCTCAATTTACTGTGGAGACACTGTTTCTCTGAACTGACCTGTGGCTACAATGTTACAATTTCAATTCTCTTCAGATTTTAGCCAGGTCGTTTTGGGTTTTTAAAATAATAAGTTTCTTTCTAAATTATGAATAAACGCTAACAAGTTTTGGGGAGGTTTTTTGTCCTTCCTTTTTCTTTTTCTTCTCTTTGTCTTTTTACCATGTGGCTGAGATCGATTGGTCAGACCATAGGAGGGTTAATGGCGTGTCCCGGTCTTGACATTGTGTCCATGAGGAAGACACTTAAGCATTTTGCCTCGATGGGACGTAAAGCTGTAGGTCCCGTGTGTTGTGTAATGAACGCAAAAGAACCCAGTGCACTTATCGTTAAAGAGGTTTGCCCCAGTGTTTTCTGGTATACCGTATGGTTGGCTGCAAATTGCGCAACAGCACCTTGTACATGGTGCTGTGTAAATAAACGGGTCTTACATTCCAAACACAGCTCCGCATACCTTGTAGAAAAAACACATAATGGCCTTAATGGGCGCTTTGAGACACCCTCTGGTGTGATCAAGCGTTATATAAGATTGCACTTTTAATTATTATCATTTTCAACTAAGCCCGCTGCAGACGCATTGACTACATGGTATCATTATTACAGGCTGCATAAAATGCATCTATCATTCAAAACCATGTAGATGACATTGAGTAGAGGGTTAAGTCAGCAAGAAATGATTAAAATATTTGATTTAGATCGTCATATTTGTCCAAAACGCATACACAGCATTCACTATCTAAACCTCCTTCCAATTCCACAGACAACATTGTGACACTCCATGCCCAAACCAGGCACTTCTTTCCAAAACTAAAAACGCGTTTGTCTTTGTCCTTCAACCATATAAGATTAAAAACGCGTTTGTCTTTGTCCTTCAACCATATAAGATTAAAAACGCGTTTGTCTTTGTCCTTCAACCATATAAGATTAAAAACGCGTTTGTCTTTGTCCTTCAACCATATAAGATTAAGAGCCTTCAAATAGCATCTATATTTGTAATGAGGGCCAATTGACCCATTTCATGATGCGCAGCGCACTTACATGTACATGTGCCTATCCTGTCCGCCATTTGGGTTGACAGGCAATTGCGCGGAGGTGCGAGCCTCGCCCTGCAAGGGGTCAACAATGTAAGAATTTCTCACCATATAGGTTGCTTTAACTCTTTCAAGGCCAGCTTTTTTTAACGTTTTGAACCTGAATTGTCCAGCTTTTTGAGATTTTTCGAAATTCTGTTTTAGAAAAAAATTAAATAAAAAATTTCTCACCAAACAAAATGTATCTTGCTGATTTGTGTTGCCTTGGTACATTCCAGAGTCAATAGTATTTCTTGAACGATACTGCCCTTTTGTGATAACATGTACATTATGGATCGTACATGTACGATTGACCACACTTTTTAAGTACACAAAATAGATTGTACATGTAAGATAATGGCACTTTCGGAATACATAAAATAGATCGTACATGTACATCCTTGGCAATGGTAGGGTTAGACATCACATCACATTGATATTGTTTCTGGTTCTTTTCACTTCTAATCCCAATTCACTATCACCAAGAAATGCCTGGTCTTGGCATGAGGGTCACGTTGACAAATTAGCAGGGAACCATTTACACCCGATAAATCTGGCATGGCATTTAGTTGGTAATCCGATAGCAGAACATTTCTGCAAGCTAGGGTAAGTTAAAGCAGTTCTACATGTACTAGACTAAAAAATCTCTAGACTAAAAACATATGGCACAAATAGTACTTCGCAACTGGGATACTTCAAACAAACTAAAAAGTAAACGACAAAACCAGTAAATCCCAAAACTGGAAAAAAGCAAAAGATGATGATCTCAAGTTTGAAGTGAAGCTAGAGCTTCTGAAAATAAAGTCTGCAACAGAATGAATCCTTCAAGTTAGAGATTCTTCTCACAGGTCGTTATTGCGGATAAACCTGTTACCTTCCGAATGGCGACCGTAGTACACATAGCGACACTTTCCAAAACTTCCTGCAAATTGTATCAGAAAAAAAGAAAAACCAAGACATATAGTTATTAACTCTGGTTGAGAAGCCATTTGGAGTCTCGGAAAAGCGAAATTAATCACTACACTAGCCAAAAAACCCCATTCGCCCCTTGCTCAGTCATCCATTTGCGTGTAGAGCCTTGAGTTGGCGACAGCAATGAGTATAAGCATTACACAACCCTGTATTGTCACGGTAATGTAATGACACTTTAATCCAAACAGATTCATAAATCCTCATTTCCCTCCATTGGCTTCCAGTCCAAAAGAGGATTAATTTTAAGATCTTGACTTTAGTTTACAAACCACTTCATGACCTAGCACCCGATTACATCAAGGATATGCTCAAGATAAAACGGGGGCAACCACTCGCTTCGTTCTAAACTCCTCACTAGTCCTAGTTGTTCCAAAGTCTAGCACAGTATGCTATGGTGACCGGACCTTTTCACACATTGGATCTGTTCTCTGGAATAAACTACCCTATTCAATCCGGAACATTATTTCTCTGGAAACTTTCAAAACAGAACTGAAGACACTGCTCTTTACACAAGCATACTGTGTCTAGTTTCTTAGTTCTGAATTGTCACATTGTTTAATCATTGTATCTATTTTCATTAAGTGCTGTAGCGCCATGAGTAATGTATTTTAGAATGTGCGCTTTATTATTATTACTATTATATTATAAATACAATACGAATGAAGCAGAGGCTCTACACGCAAATGGCCGATCCGTGCACAGGGCGAATGGTGAGAACACAAGGAAGGAAGTTTCAGTCAGAGAATAATTCCCTACAGGGACAACCCATGTGACCAGGTACAACCCATGTGACCAGGTACAATGTAATACTGAAAACCCTATCTCTATAGTGCCCCAGCAGGATTAGAACCAGGGTCCCAGAGGAGGAAGGCGAGGAAAGATACCACATCGCCAACCTGAATACTGGTAATTGTCCTACATGTACATCAGTATCCACAATTTGTATACATGAAATGACAAACCTGTGATAGTTTCATGAAAGCTTCATCGGCCATCAGAGTCACAAGAAAATAGTAAAGAACACCCTTACATTTTTTCACTGTTTTCAGACGTCATGGACTCGCTAAATCAAAACAAATTGAAAAGCAAAAATATTTCAACGGCAAGAGCAAACCCCTTCTCTTAAAGGCCCTGTACACTATTGGTAAGATCGAAAAACACAAATGTTCACAGATTCACACATAACTTACATGATTTAAAGTAAGTAATGGTAGAAAGGGTCCCTTAAAATATTTCTGCCTAAAATGCTATCGTTTCTGAGAAATTAGTAAAACAATAGTTTTTATCGCGCGCGATAATAAACTCGATGTTTGAAAAACAGAAAACACATAAGGTCTCTTTTCACTATTTTCTCGTGACCTCGATGATCAATTGAGCTCAAATTTTCACAGGTTTGTTATGTCATGTATGTGGTTGATTACACAAAACATGAACACTGTCTGTGATTATTTTGTCAGCTCTGCCAATCCTGTATAATACGATAATTGGACAGGATTCTTAATTACACACAGGACACACAGGGCCAACGACTTTACTTCCCATCCCAAAAAATGAAGTAACAATGATCAGGCCTGTGAGTGGACCCTAAAAAAAAGAGCTGAAACACTACATGATGTAAGAATGATCGTGGAACGTCAAGTGAGTGCCGTGCGTAACGCATTTACGCTGGTCTAATTGGGGCACCCCATTGATCCAGTAACTAGGCTTATTTCACATTATTGTAGTTGTACATTATTGTTGCCAAGCATATATACATGATATAAGGCCAAAAAGTAAAAAAAAAAAAATCGGCCAAAAAAAAGAAAAGCGGATATCCGCTTTAAAGCGGAGATCTCACAGGCCTGAATGATTGAGTGTCTTGCACAATGACACAAGTGTCAAAACCAGGGCCCAATTTTTTAGAGCTGCTATACATGTAGGCCATAGCCGAGTCGGCTGTTGCTAATGGTGTTGCCCTATACTTCAAAACAAGATGACGCAGCGATCCAGCCGTTGCCGTAGCTGTAGCCGCCGATTCGACACGGCCGATATCCAGCCGAAATACCATGTCACAAGTACACGCTGTGACTGGTATCCTGCGTAATTCTTATACTTCAAAAGCTGCTCAATGAAATTGGGCCACGGCCTAGAGCCCATATTCTTCTGATCAGTAACACCAGAACTCAATTCCAGTGTGCTACTACACCGCTTCACCACCACAGGCCATTATTATTTGGTGTTCCCAAGAGCCCGATGGGTTGGAAACAAATCCCGAGTCTTGTACCCTACCTTGATGCTGCTCTGTTTCTCTGGAGATTTCAGGCAGGGGGTTATATGGTGGACGTCCGGCCGGCGAGTCTTGCTGCTTCGTTTGGTCCTATGACAAAAGATCAAATCATTCAACATTATTGTATTACTTTTCAGAACCACGAATGGAACCCATTTGCAGTCCTCCTTTGGTCCTGCTTTTTGGAGACAGTCCAATGAGCATATTATATGGTTCCTAAGATCATTCCAGATAAACGGCCTTGTTTGTATTTATCTATTTATTTACTTATTTGGGGTGTCATGGCCAAGTGGTTAAGAGCATCGGATTCAAGTTCTGGTGGTTTAGTCATCGGGGTGTGGGTTCGAGTCCCGGTCATGACGCTTGTGTCCTTGAGCAAGACACTTTGCTATAATTGCTTCTCTTCACCCAGGTTTATAAATGGGTACCTGCAAGGGTAGAGGTTGATATTGTGTTTGAAAAAGCCTTCGGAGCGCCATGGCAGCCCAGGGCTGTATACTCCCCAGGGAGCTGAGAAAGATTAAAAAGGAATGTTATTGGCCCAATGACCAGGGCACTAATATAAAGCGAATTGATGCGTTATTGTGAAATGCGCTATACAAGTACTAGTTATTATTATTATTATTATTATTTATTTATTTATTTATTTACCTACACATCCATCAGCGCAAGCGCCAATAACAGGATGGTGCACAGGAAACAAGAAGAAATTTCAGTTCAGTTTTAGATGTGGGAGGAAAACCCCAACAAAGGGCAAAAACCCGCGCAATCAGGTAGGGACTGAAAACCCAATCCACAAGAAAGGCTGCAGTCCGAGTTGGGTTTGGAACCAGGGTCCACAGAGGTAAGAGACAGTGAAAGAAACCACTGAGTCAACCTGTTGACTTTAATTTGCAATATTCACATTAAACTGCACCATCAAGGGCAAGCTAAAGCCATCTGAGGCAGTGTTCAACAGCACATCAAAAAGTCGATGAGCCACACAACAGAATACACAGTTTTGACAGTAGAATAGCAACATTCTACGTTCTAAGTGCGAAAGGACTTTCCCATAGGAACTCGCAAGTAATCTAGTGGACCGCAATAACGTTCTGCTAGTCCGAACATTGAGTTGAACAAAGTGAGAAGCAGGAAAAGAAACCACTGACCCAACCTGGGGAATTAAATTTGGGATATCCACAAGGCCATAAGAGGCAATGCTTGACAGCACATCAAACAGTCCATTTGCTAAACAACAGAATACACAGTCTCAACACTTGAAGAGCTAACAGAGCATCTCAAATTTGGGCATGATCTAAAGTACAGAAGAACATTTCCATAGGCATCCGCCCCCAATCCAGCCGACCGCCAGACTGTTCTGCTGGACCGCAACATTGTGCCGAACAATGAAAAGAATTCTATACTGGAGAACATGTTGGCATTTTGAACATTCCAAAGGTTCGAACATGTTGGCATTTTGAACATTCGAAAAGTTCAACAGACCAATTCATGTACATCTACAGAAATACTTACCCAGTCCTATCAGAACGTTCCTACCGTTCTGACTTTTGAGACACTCCCTAAACAAACCTCTGCCCTTCTCCCATCCCGCCCTAAAACATCCTCTAACCCTTCCTAATGTTCTTACCGGTTCTGCATTGATTTTAACAACCCTCATGTAGGAGCCTACCCTAGCTGCCTCTTTCTTCTCCTTCTGGGAAACCTGCCTCGAGTCCAGGAAGCGTAACCCGGACAATTTGTGGATAACATAGTATCTAAAAAGTGAAAGGTAAAAAGATGGTTTAGTTTTTCCAAAAGCAGGGCCCACTATCATAGCACTGCTTAACGGTAAGACAATTTGCGTGCAAACTATAGCAGAAAATTTGCATAAACCTAAGCGTATTTCACAGGTCAGCGAGAAAATAAGGGTGCCAGCTTGCGCGTTCACCATGGATTTGCATCGTTACCTCATTCATTTTCATACAGTAAGCACCGGAAGGTTAGCATGCCTTTTCGTGTGCTTACGGTTAGCAGCGAAATGAAATTGAAACTCGTACAGTCGGCACAAAATCGGCCGTTAAAGCAGCTCCATGAAATCGGGCCCTGCTCTTATGATCAAGGGCAGAAAAGAACAAACTAACCAGGGCCCAATTTTATACAGCTGCTTAAGCAGGAAATATTTCTGCACATTTTTTCTGCTCAGCAAAAATGAGCAGGATACCAGCCACAAATGGTACATGTGGCACAGCAGTTTGGCTGGTAAGCTTATTCTGGTAAGCATAGTTATTTTGCGCTTAAGCACCGTCCTCTATGAAATTGTGCCCTGTATAGACCCATTGCACAACGCGCAGCGCACTTACCTGCGCGTCTCCTGTCCGCCATTTTGGGGGTCAAAATGTGCACAAAAGGAATTGAATCCCAAAAAGGCGGAAATGGTACACATGTACACGCACCTCTGAACAATGTGCGTCTACCATTTCCGCCTTTTTCGGAGTCAATTCCTTTTGTGCACATTTTGACCCCCAAAATGGCGGACAGGAGACGCGCGTGTTAGTGCGCTGGGCGTTGTGCAATGGGTCTATATTAAACTGTTTCATTATGAAGACAAGCTTGAAAATAGTCATTTATCAACTTTGGTTTGCAAAGAAGAGGTCTAAATAATTGTTTACACTACCGTACCATGCTGATATTGTGATTGTGCGCTTTGCAGCAATCATTCCCATCATGCATCACTACACCCTGGACAAGAATTAGTACAAGCTCATCAGACCATCCCAGCGGTCTTCGGATGAGACCGGTGGGGTCAAAGTGATGTGCTGGCTAGGAACCAGAATCACTAGGAACACTGAGAAACCATGATATTCATTCTGAGTTTTGTTACATGCACTACCTTTCCTAATGTATCTCCTGTTCTCCGAGAACTACATTGGTTTTTGATCTCCAAAAGGATCTGTTTCAAAGTTTGCCTCCTCGTATTCAAGATCCTACATGGCTGTGTTCCTCAGTATCTCCGTGACCTCATCTCACTCAAACAATCTGGTCGCGTTTTAAGATCTTCAACTTGAAATACGTTAGCTCAACCAAGATTTAGAACCCATCGCTATGGTCAGCATGCCTTTGCCAATGCTGCACCTGCCATTTGGAACAAGCTCCCTGCCACACTACGTCAATCAACATCTTTGAACATCTTCAGGAGTGAATTGAAGTCCCATTGTTTCGCTAGTTTTTCTCTTCACTTGTTCTGAACATAACTTTTGTGTCACTCTTGTCACTTTTGTTGTTTTTTTGTATGCGCCTTGATCGGTTTCCGGAGATGTGCGCATTATAAGTCCATATCTCTGGCTTAACTTCCCATCTAAAGGACAAATAATTGTTCAAAGTGTCCTGCTCAAGCACACAAGTATCGAAACCAGTCAGATGGGGATTTGAACCAACAATCAGTAAATCACAGTAATGTGAACAGGCCACACTAGACCAATAAAGATACAATGCTACACCTGTATTTTATGTTCCAGGGCTCGATTTCACAAAGAGTTAAGATTGATCTTAAGTGCAAATCCATCGTAGTTGCTAATAGCAAAGAGTGATGTCACAATACAAATCACTATGGTAATAGTGACAACTCATCTTAAGATGAATCTTAGTGCTTTGTGAAATCGACCCCAGGCCACATTTCATTGAGCTGTTTTAAGCAGAAATGTAATTTCCTGCCAAGCAAAAATGAGCAGGATACCAGGATCATAGGATCATAGGATTCAAGTTCTGATGGTTTAGTCATCGGGGTGTGGGTTCAAGTCCCGGTCATGACGCTTGTGTCCTTGAGCAAGACACTTCGCTATAATTGCTTCTCTTCACCCAGGGGTATGGGTACCTGCGAGGGTAGAGGTTGATATTGTGTTTGAAAAATCCTTCTGAGCGCCACGACAGCTCGGGCTGTATACCCCCCAGGGAGCTGAGAAAGATTAAAGGAATGTTATTGGCCCAATGACCAGGACACTAATGTAAAGCGCATTGAGACATTATTGTAAAATGCGCTATATAAGAACTAGTTAATATTATTATTATTTTTTTTTTTTATTCTGGTAAGCAAAATTGTGTTGTGCTTGGCTACTTTTTGTGCTTAATCAGCTGTATGAAACTGTGCCTAATGGACCCTTCCCATGAAATATTTAAATTGCACATCACGCGTGCGCACTTACACTGCTGGTTGGCAAAATGATGGAACATTGCCCCTTTTTGTGTGGGGCTGATGGTGGCGTGACGCAGACGCGCTTGTGCGTCTACTTAGTGCACAACTCTATGGCGTTTGCCAACCAGCAGGGTCTGTACGCATGCGTGAATGTAATTAGCATATTTCATGGGAAGGGTCCATTGTATTGTTGTTGTGTTGTTGTGTTGTTGTTCTCACCTGTATCTTTGGTAGTCGTCCTCATCTTTTTCCAGGTCTGTCAGTTCGTTCGGGCATGCTTCGTTACCGAGGAGGCTAAGGTAGTTTAGCTTAGGGCATTGGCTCTTAAGCTGGTCGATCAAACTGTCTAAGTCTTTGATGTGACGGAAAACAGTTAAGGATTCGTCCTATTTATCAACGCCACTCCAAAAACATTCTCACAATCACATGAAATATAAACAGTCTTGTGAATTGAGAAAAATAATCATCGGGTTAGCAAATTCTTTCGAAAAGATATTTCAACTAGTATTCAATTATTTTGCTAACTGTTTAAATTAAACTTGAGAGAAATGAATAAACGCTAAGCGAATTACACAATGCTAATTTGTGCCCTGAGTGCAAATAAATCAAGGCAAGAGGGCACTAAGTTAATTCTCAACATGAACTTGGCATTACCTCATTTGGAGAAATTGGCAGGGAATGAGTTTTGGGGGAAAAAACGCTGTGAAGGTTCAAAAAGTTATCTATAATGGACTCCAATTTCAAATTTTGGAGCTTTGTGGAAGTGAGTGTACATGGCAAAATAAAGGATGAAACAGGACAAGTATTCCACCAATCAAATGACAAGGACCCGTGTGTGTGGAACTTTACATTATGTAATAGTTACTACTTTTTTAAAAGGATATTCTGTTTTTGTTGAGCACCAGTGTGTGTAGTGTTGGCATGTGAGGTATCCGCAAGGCATCATCAAGCTCATTCTGGTCTAACACCAACTCTTCTAGCTTGACAAATCTATCTAGGCCCTGTAGGGAGCTGGGGAAAAAAAAAAAAAAAAAAAGTATTATTATTACAAAAGTTGTTGAGGTTTAAAGTCAAAGAGAGGGGCTCAAGTTCCAGCTAGGGCTCAAGCTCCAGCTTGGGCTCAAGCTCCAACTAGGGCTCAAGCTCCAACTAGGGCTCAAGCTCCAACTAGGGCTCAAGCTCCAACTAGGGCTCAAGCTCCAACTAGGGCTCAAGCTCCAACTAGGGCTCAAGCTCCAACTAGGGCTCAAGCTCCAACTAGGGCTCAAGCTCCAACTAGGGCTCAAGCTCCAACTAGGGCTCAAGCTCCAGCTTGGGCTCAAGCTCCAACTAGGGCTCAAGCTCCAACTAGGGCTCAAGCTCCAACTAGGGCTCAAGCTCCAACTAGGGCTCAAGCTCCAGCTTGGGCTCAAGCTCCAACTAGGGCTCAAGCTCCAACTAGGGCTCAAGCTCCAACTAGGGCTCAAGCTCCAACTAGGGCTCAAGCTCCAACTAGGGCTCAAGCTCCAACTAGGGCTCAAGCTCCAACTAGGGCTCAAGCTCCAACTAGGGCTCAAGCTCCAACTAGGGCTCAAGCTCCAGCTTGGGCTCAAGCTCCAACTAGGGCTCAAGCTCCAGCTTGGGCTCAAGCTCCAACTAGGGCTCAAGCTCCAACTAGGGCTCAAGCTCCAACTAGGGCTCAAGCTCCAACTAGGGCTCAAGCTCCAACTAGGGCTCAAGCTCCAACTAGGGCTCAGGCTCCAACTAGGGCTCAAGCCCCAACTAGGGCTCAAGCTCCAGCTAGGGCTCAAGCTCCAGCTTGGGCTCAAGCTCCAACTAAGGCTCAAGCTCCAACTAGGGCTCAAGCTCCAACTAGGGCTCAAGCTCCAACTAGGGCTCAAGCTCCAACTAGGGCTCAAGCTCCAACTAGGGCTCAAGCTCCAACTAGGGCTCAAGCTCCAACTAGGGCTCAAGCTCCAACTAGGGCTCAAGCTCCAACTAGGGCTCAAGCTCCAACTAGGGCTCAAGCTCCAACTAGGGCTCAAGCTCCAACTAGGGCTCAAGCTCCAACTAGGGCTCAAGCTCCAACTAGGGCTCAAGCTCCAGCTTGGGCTCAAGCTCCAACTAGGGCTCAAGCTCCAACTAGGGCTCAAGCTCCAACTAGGGCTCAAGCTCCAACTAGGGCTCAAGCTCCAACTAGGGCTCAAGCTCCAACTAGGGCTCAAGCTCCAACTAGGGCTCAAGCTCCAACTAGGGCTCAAGCTCCAACTAGGGCTCAAGCTCCAACTCGGGCTCAAGCTCCAACTAGGGCTCAAGCTCCGGCTTGAGATCAAGCTCCGGCTTGGGCTCAAGCTCCAGCTTGGGATCAAGCTCCGGCTTGGATTGAAGCTCCGGCTTGGGATCAAGCTCCGGCTTGGGATCAAGCTCCGGCTTGGGCTCAAGCTCCAGCTTGGGATCAAGCTCCGGCTTGGATTGAAGCTCCAGCTTGGGATCAAGCTCCAGCTTATGATCAAGCTCCAGCTTATGATCAAGCTCCGGCTTGGAATCAAGCTCCGGCTTAAGATCAAGCTCCAGCTTAGGATCAAGCTCCGGCTTGGGCTCAAGCTCCAACTAGGGCTCAAGCTCCAGCTTGGGCTCAAGCTCCAACTAGGGCTCAAGCTCCAACTAGGGCTCAAGCTCCAACTAGGGCTCAAGCTCCAACTAGGGCTCAAGCTCCAACTAGGGCTCAAGCTCCAACTAGGGCTCAAGCTCCAACTAGGGCTCAAGCTCCAACTAGGGCTCAAGCTCCAACTAGGGCTCAAGCTCCAACTAGGGCTCAAGCTCCAACTAGGGCTCAAGCTCCAACTAGGGCTCAAGCTCCAACTAGGGCTCAAGCTCCAACTAGGGCTCAAGCTCCAACTAGGGCTCAAGCTCCAACTAGGGCTCAAGCTCCAACTAGGGCTCAAGCTCCAACTAGGGCTCAAGCTCCAGCTTGGGCTCAAGCTCCAACTAGGGCTCAAGCTCCAACTAGGGCTCAAGCTCCAACTAGGGCTCAAGCTCCAGCTAGGGCTCAAGCTCCAACTAGGGCTCAAGCTCCAACTAGGGCTCAAGCTCCAACTAGGGCTCAAGCTCCAACTAGGGCTCAAGCTCCAACTAGGGCTCAAGCTCCAACTAGGGCTCAAGCTCCAACTAGGGCTCAAGCTCCAACTAGGGCTCAAGCTCCAACTAGGGCTCAAGCTCCAACTAGGGCTCAAGCTCCAACTAGGGCTCAAGCTCCAACTAGGACTCAAGCTCCAACTAGGGCTCAAGCTCCAACTAGGGCTCAAGCTCCAGCTTGGGCTCAAGCTCCAGCTTGGGCTCAAGCTCCAGCTTGGGCTCAAGCTCCAACTAGGGCTCAAGCTCCAACTAGGGCTCAAGCTCCAACTAGGGCTCAAGCTCCAACTAGGGCTCAAGCTCCAACTAGGACTCAAGCTCCAACTAGGGCTCAAGCTCCAACTAGGGCTCAAGCTCCAACTAGGGCTCAAGCTCCAACTAGGGCTCAAGCTCCAACTAGGGCTCAAGCTCCAACTAGGGCTCAAGCTCCAACTAGGGCTCAAGCTCCGGCTTGGGATCAAGCTCCGGCTTGGGATCAAGCTCCGGCTTGGGCTCAAGCTCCGGCTTGGGCTCAAGCTCCGGCTTAGGATCAAGCTCCAGCTTAGGATCAAGCTCCGGCTTGGATTGAAGCTCCAGCTTGGGATCAAGCTCCAGCTTATGATCAAGCTCCGGCTTGGGATCAAGCTCCGGCTTGGGATCAAGCTCCGGCTTGGGCTCAAGCTCCAGCTTGGGCTCAAGCTCCGGCTTGGGATCAAGATTCGGCTTGGGCTCAAGATAATAATAATAATATAACACTTGTATAGCGCAAACATATCCACCTAACAAGTAGGCGCTCAAGGCGCGACAATAAAGAACAATTACAGAATAAACAAAATAAACAATAGGCCTAAACATGAAAATTTAAACTGTGCCGTTGTAGGCAAGTATCATGAGATGGGTTTTGAGGGAAGTTTTGAAGGAGCTGAGGGATGAAATAGAACGAATGTTGTAAGGAAGGCTGTTCCAAAGACGAGGGGAGGCAGTACGGAAAGATCTATCTCCCCAGGAGCGATAAGATCTTGGTTCAGTCAGAAGATTTTGACATGCTGAGCGAAGACCAGATCGACTGGAGTTATATGGCTTGATGAGTTCAGATAAATATGAGGGTGCGGTACCATGTGTTGAGCGGTAGGTTAAGATCATGAGTTTGTAAATGATTCTAAATTTGATTGGAAGCCAGTGAAGATTGCATAAAATTGAGGTAACATGTGAAGACCGCCGAGAGCGTGTAATTAGGCGTGCTGCTGTGTTTTGCTTTAATTGAAGACGGTCAAGTTGTTTTTGATGAATTCCATATAGAAGCGAGTTGCACATGTCTAGACGAGAAGTGATGAAAGCATGAACCAGCTGTTTTGTTGCTTTTTGAGAAAGATATTTTCGGATCCTGCTTAAATTTCTAAGATTGTTGGATGTGGATTGTACTATTTGGGAGATATGTTGATGAAGGGACATTGGTGAGTCAAATATAAAACCTAAATTACGGGCACGTTTGACAGGAGTAATGTTAGAGTCACCGACAGTGATGTGATCAACATGAATTTTGTCGAGCTGTTTTTTTGACCCAATCAACATAAATTCTGTTTTTTCAGCATTCAGTTTAAGATAATTAACTTCCATCCAACGTCGAATCTCAACTATACAAGCCTCAATTTGTTTCAGTTTTTCATCTACCATTCGCTGTGAAGGATCGAAAGATAAGTACAGCTGCGTATCATCGGCATATATGTGGTATTGAAGATGGAAACTTTCAATAATGTGCCGGATTGGAGACGTATAAATTACAAATAATTGCGGGCCAAGAACTGAGCCTTGAGGCACTGAATAGTTGAGCAACGACGTTTTAGAAAATGAATTCCCTATACAAGAACACTGCATACGATTATTAAGATAAGACTTGCACCACTCGAGAGCCATTTCAGATATGCCGAAGGATTCAAGCCTTTTGAGTAAGATGGTGTGGTCTACCGTGTCAAAGGCAGCGCTCAAATCTAGTAAAACCAGGGCGACAATTTGGCCGTTGTCCATCGCGGTCAAAATGTCATTTTCGACACGCAGCAACGCAGTTTCCACGCTATGATTTTCTTTATAGGCTGACTGAAATGGATCTCGTGAGTTGCAAGTAGTAAGCAATGATACTATTTGAGGAGAAACAATGCGTTCAACTATCTTACCAATAAATTTTAAATTAGAGACTGGCCTGTAATTTTTAAGATCCTCTTTATCCAGGGTTGCCTTTTTAAGGAGAGGTCTGACATGTGCCAGTTTTAGGCTGTCAGGAAATGAACCTGATGATAGAGACTTATTGACAATGTCAGTAATAAATGGAGTAACAGCATCAATGCATTCCTTAAGTAAGGATGTAGGTATTGGATCAAGTTCACAGTGTTTAGTTGGAGCCCTCATTATGGTTTTCTTAACCTCTTCAACAGTAGTCAATTTGAAATGTCTTAAATTAGCAGGGACAGTGTGTGAGTCTAAAACACCAGAGTTTACAGACATGACATTGTGTGCCACAATACTAGAACGAATGTCTGAAATTTTGTTAATAAAATAGTCATGGAAATCATCTGCAAGAGCTTGATTAGATTCATAACTTGGAAGAATGGGAGTTCTGTTCTTGTGGAGTAAAGATTCGGCTTGGGCTCCAACTCCGGCTTGGATTCTAGCTCCAGCTTGGGATCAAGATTCGGCTTGGGATCAAGCTCCGGCTTAGGATCAAGCTCCGGCTTGGGATCAAGCTCCGGCTTGGGATCAAGCTCCGGCTTGGGATCAAGCTCCGGCTTGGGATCAAGCTCCGGCTTGAGCTCCAACTACAGCTTGGAATCAAGCTCAAGCTTAGGACCAAGCTCCGGCTTGGGATCAAGCTCTGGCTTGGGATCAAGCTCCAGCTTGGGATCAAACTCGAGCTTGGGATCAAGCTCCAACTTGGGCTCCAACTCCAGCTTGGAAAAATGCTCTGGCTTGGGGTTAATCTCCGGCTTGGGCTTAATAAACTTTTAAAATGTGTTTATTTATTTTTGATTGAGTAAATGTAACTTCATTGACTACTGAACTAGTTGCGATAACTACCATTAATACATCAGAAAGATAAATTTATGTCGATACATGTTTACAATCTGGGCTTCTGAAATCTTCCTAGGTATAAGTAAAAAAATGCAGTCTACAAGCCTGGTGGGCTGCTTTATGGAAAGCTTAAAGGGACGGTACACCTTTGGTAATTACTCCAAAAACTAATGGCCATAAAACTTTACATGGTAACAGTATTGGAGAACAGTGAATATTATAAAACATTGTTAGAAAGGATTCCCTTTGAAGTAATGTTGTTTTAGAGAAAGAGGTCAATTTTCACCCCAAAATTTGAATCTGAGAAAAGGCTTCTGGCATGAAGCCTTTCTCAGTTCATCTGAAAGCACACAATTCTATGCAACAATGTGTTTTATTTGTCTTTCATTATTTTCTTGCAACTTTCATAACCAATTGAGCCTAAATTGTCACATGTTGGAATACACCAAGTAAGGATACTGGTCTTTGACAATTACCAAAAGTATACCAATGCCTTTAATTTAAGTGTATAGTTGCCCAGTGCCCTGACCTACATGTAGTTACCAGGATATGTTCTCTACATATCTATGACACAATTACCTGATGTGATTGAAGCTGAGGTCAAGCCTCGTGACCTGTTTGCCGTACCACTGGCCGAGTTGATCAGGTATCTTCGTAGCGCTATGTTCCAGATACGACAACTACAGAGAAGGAAAAAAAATTAAGAAGAGAGTTAGGTCCTGTATACATTAAATAGAAACAGTGTACATGTACATGTAGCTCCCTTGTAAATACATATACCAGAAGTCAAGTACAACTGTACAGTCCAGATATACTAGTGTTCTAAATATATTATTTTAGTTACGTTTTTTACGAGACAACACCAACTGTTTCCAGAGGACACTTTAAAGGTAATTACCTATAAAAATTACTTGGTAAAAAGCACTGCAGCTTTTGATAATGAACAACATTTTGAGAAACAATTCCCTTTGAACAAGTTGAATGTGGTTTTAGAGAGAGGGATTCAAAAACATTTCAATCTGAGAAACGTTTCTGCATCAATCGTTCTCAGATTGTGTAAGATTATTCTTCCTGCGTGGACATACATGTAGGCCCCTAAAATACCGCTCCAGATTTTCGGCAATATCTTAAAGAGGCTACCACCTTTTGAAATGAAATTGTTGCAGGTTAGTTTTACTGTATATTTAACCCTAACTCCCAAAGCGTTTTTACTAGAATCCATCCCTAACCCAACACATTCCAACAGCTTATACTACCATACAGTGGGAACTGTATGTACCCAATCTTAGGGGGACGATACACAACCTAACAAACTCCAACAGGCCTTTTTTGTTTGATTTTGTTGGAGTGTGTACACTTGGCATGTGCAAAATTTGATCAGTGAAATCACACAGTACCCAACGTAACATAATCCAACAACTATCTCATTAGACCATGGAGGAAAGAGCAATGCCAGACATGTACATTTCACACATCCATCATACCCACTCAATCAAATTCCAACACCATTACTTGTCAGCAAGGATACACAATCCCACAGAATCAAACACCCAATCCTAACTTCACTGTACTTAACCTAACAAAATTAAACACTTTGCCCTGTTTGAATTTGTAGGGTTAGGGATTGTCTACAGAAGGTGTAGGCCTACTTTTCCTATAAATACAAATGTATGTCTCATTACAAGTGATGTTAGAATGTCTAAATAGTATTTAAAACATTGTGCTAGATACAGTCACTAGATGTATACTAATGGAAATATTTACAATTTATTCATGCCCTTGTTTTGAAAAGCTCTTAAACTCATCAGTAGGATCAGCAAATAAACCTGATTTTTTATTTTGGAAGGAAGTGCCTGGTTTGGGTACATTAGGTCCTCTTATAATGTCCGGTCGCATTAGTGCACAGTCACAACTAGTCTTGATTCCAAGATGCTCCAGTTGTGTAGTCACGAACACATGTAGTCACGAAAACCTAACCGCTCTCTAAACCACCATCAGTCACCCCACGAACCACTCGCCACCAGAGGGCGCTATCATTCCCATAACCGCTATCACACCACGAACCGCTCTCATAATAGCGCCCTCTAGTGGCGAGTGGTTATTGGGGTGATAGCGGTTTAGATAGCAGTTAGGTTTTCGTGACGACATATCTGAAGCGTCTTGGAACCAAGACTAAGTCACAACATGTATATGCAGAGGAAAGTCCAAGCCCTATGGTCACAGACAAATCTGTATCAATGTAAAAAAAAAAAAAGGGGTCTAAAATATTAATTGTTGGGTTTTGTTGTTTTGGTATTTTTTGTACTATCATAATTTTATTTATTTCGTTATCACAACCATGAAGGATTCAAGACAACCATTCATGTTTCATACATGAAGTCAACAACAAGATTGAAATCAGCACAATAAACAAACTGACCCACAGCCGAACCATGCTGGAGATAACAACACACACTCCACTGATGTAATCCTAATCAGCAACCAGAAATGGAATTAACGATTGTAAAGTTGTCCGTCTAAAGTTCAGCTCCAGAAAACAGTTGGGAAATTTCCCATAACACAATACACACAGTGGTACGTTTGTGTGTACACACAATCAAACGCATCAGGAACAAAGAATAATATTTCGGTTTTTAACCTACACCCATGTGGGATAATGTGTAGTAGTATACAGAGGGGGGGGGGGGGGGGGGGGGGGGGAGCTCAACAGGAGCTACATACATCTCACCCCACCTACACTGCATAAACGCCAGGGTGTTAAAATTGACCCCTTGAGTGTTGTCACTATACATGTAGATACCCCAAAAGAATCAACATTTACAGCATAGGGAGTTAAAATAACACAAACCTCTGCCAACACTTCAGTGTTGTTTTAACACCGCCCTCTGGTGTTAATTTTGAATCTCTTTTGGGTATTTTACTTTCTTTAACAACATACATTGTATGTACATTGCAAAAATATGAGAAAAAAATGTAAACAAAACATGGTAGAACAAAGGGAAGTATGACTTTGGGCTTATGACGTAGTGCATAGACTGTGCAAGTCTCGCGCGTATCCGAACGAGAAAACACGTCAAACGAAGAACATGTTTATTTCTGAAATTAAATCTTTGTTTTAAATTATATCTCATGACAAAATCTGAAGAACAAAAATAAATCATTACAATTTTATGAAAAGTTTTAGCTTTTGAAAAAACAATCACAATAGTGTGTATATTATTATTGAAAAAAAAATTAAAACTCTGGGACAAGGATGCTTTTTTTATGTTAACTTTTTAGAAACCCCTTACGCGGGTTCGTGATGGTCAAATGGGTTTGAAATTGACCCGTATCGCAGTTTAAAGAGGATGCTGACGCCTCAACAACCATAGACTGCAATGAAAAGGGTTTGCTTTGCAATTACAGCATCTGGCGATTATAATTGCACATCCAAAACAAGCATTTACGTAAGTTTTATGATCGGAGGCAAGCACAAAATTCTTAATTTTTTGCAATAACCGGAAGCTGAGGTCAAGTTTAATTCTTGGGTTTTCTTCGTTATATTGTTGAATTGGTTTTACTTTCATATGTTGTTATCACTTAGTATTACATTCCCAACAACATTTATACTTTTCTAGGTCATAACCTACGTTAAACTAAAATAATTGACGAAACAAAATCTCGCCCACGTAAAACTCCATATGGTTGGGACCACTATGGTCCCGGAAGTTCGATTACGCGCGAGACTTGCACAGTCTATTGAAGACTTGAAGGAGGTTTTCACTGAAGTCAGTGACAGAAAAAGTGTTAACTTGTCGTGGAAAAAGTCTTCAAAAAATTAAGGAGAGGCAAAGATGCAAATAGGCTTACAAACCTTTCAGATTCAAAATCAGTTTGTTTTCCAAATAATCTTCATAAATCAAAAGCTTAAAACAATGCAGTGTGGGTTTTTTTTAACAAGGTTATGTGGGTTAAATGCCAGTTATTATCATGTTAATTCAGTTATCAAAATTGTACTATTTTTTTACATTATTTCAGGAAAAGACAATTTTCCATGTATTGAGTGAACAAATTTGATAACAATCAAACCCACCATGCGGATTCTGTGTTCTCCTTTCAAAACAACAGAACAGCCTGTTGGTCGCTTATGAAAACCCTAGAACCAGCCCTGGCCCATCAAACTCCAACATGATGTTTTGTTTGATTCTGTTGGGCTGCGGACTGCACTACATAGGCCTACATGTACATGTTTTTTACATAAACTGTGCTTTACATGGGGTCAGGCACACCACCAAAATCAGAGTCCACCAGTTTTTGTGTTGAGTCACCAACAGTGCAACTTGACTTTGTTAGGGTGTTGAAATATAGGGTCGTCAAACTTTAGCAAACTGTGTTTACTGTTAGTCTAATAGAGAAAAGTCATTTCCCATAAATGCACAGTTTCCTGAAAAGCTTTATTTACAATGTGTAATCATCACGTGACGGTGAATCAGATTTTTACTATTCTAAAGCTCGTACAACACCTCGTTGAAAGCGGTGTAGGCCTACGATCTCGTCGTGCCATGTTACCCAGAATGCCTTGCTCGATCTTAACCCATGAAAGTGTGACTTTGAGATATTATCCAAGTATATGAATTTTGCTAAGTGGTCGATCCATTCTATGTTAGAAGAGTGCGCTATCAAAGGGGAATCAACCACAACTGATCCCCTCTCAATCTTCTTTGATCTTGAGTCATGTCTAACTGTATGCAGTTTAGCGTGACTGTGTAAAAACATGATTCATTTGAAGTGGATTGCGTCAAAGTTTGCATTTTGACACGCAAGCACTAAGCACCATACCCCAAAGTTTTTAACAAGCATGCGCACTAAAGAAATCACTATTGGTCAGCCAATCAGCATCATTTTCAGCACTTCCCTTCCAGGGGTTAGTGACGAGAGGTATTGATACAGCGTGCTGCCCATGGTAGTGAGGTTGACTCCATTCCATTGTTACCAAATTGAAACTTAATACATGAACTGGCCCCTCATTTTGAAACCCCTGCTATCGGTATACTCTCCTACCAAACTGGCTCTTGCTGCAAAACTCCACAGGAGAACATAGATACTACAATAAGTACAACCCATGGGGTTTCCACATCTGTACAAACAGAAGAAACCCAAGCACCTAATGCTAGCCTAGAGGGTATGGTAAACTGTGGAATCTGTGGTACCAGTGTATTGACCCTACTCACCTGATGTCATCATCACAATAATGTTGTGCCATTTTTTGAGTCAAAGTTCATGTGTTGTTGTAGTGCTAACTTTAGGCGATGCAATGCTTACAAGCTTTCCTGTTTTAACTCCCAAAATGGGGAGCATGGTGCAGTTACAGCATGTGATGTACTTTCAATAGGTCTTTTAAACTATAACACTTAAAGGCAGGGTGTACTTTGGGTAATTACTCCACAAGTTAATTACAATAAAAACTTACTTGGTAAACTAAAGAGCACTGGACAGCTGTTGATATTGTAAATAAAACAATGTTAGAAACAGGCCCCTTGAATGAATGAGAAAAGCTTCACAGGTGCAGCCTTTCTCAGGCATCTAAAAGCACACAAATCTATGCAACAAGGGTGTTTTTTTCTTTCATTATTTTCTTGTAACTTCAATGACCAATTGGTCCAAAATTTTCACAGGCTTGTTATTTTATGCAATTATGTTGGGATACACCAAGTTGGGAATGATACTGGTCTTTGACAACTACCAAAAGTACATCATGTATACCAAGGAGCTGCTTTTAAGGCTTTCACTTTTTAAAATACAAGAAATGCAGTCCTAACATCACAAAACCTGACAAAGTTCATAATGTTTGACATCCTCTTCCACATTTCACCTTGTGTTTATATGCTGCTATTGTACTCCAATATTTGTATTATATCAAAGGAGACAAAAACTTAAAAGAGGTGCAACTCACTGGGAAGGTTGTACGCCTACATGTATGGCATTTATTTCTCTATGGAAGGTTCCTTCAAAAATGTCTAGAGGTCATTAACCCTCTAACAGCCTCATGCTCTCACTCCTCTCTTGTACATTCCTAGTTCATTCCTAGTTATTTATTTATTTTTTGCTTTAACACTTTATCAATTTTGTATACTTAGTTATATGCGCTTTTAATTTTGTTACATTTCTATGTACTGATATTCTCATATTGATTTATTTTC
The DNA here is from genome assembly GCA_037783415.1 of Leptasterias polaris. Lineage (NCBI taxonomy): Eukaryota > Metazoa > Echinodermata > Asteroidea > Forcipulatida > Asteriidae > Leptasterias > Leptasterias polaris. The sequence goes on along the minus strand of JAZGTN010000153.1, from coordinate 1,996,533 downwards.
CAAAAAGAGTATGGAATAAACGTCTCATTGAATTGAATTGAATTGAATCTTGCTGTCTGACCATTCAATACCATTCACTGTGGTTTTGAATGATAGATAAGCTATGCCAGCCTTGCAATATGATACCATGAGGGAATGCATGTACACAGTACACAGTTAGTTCTGTGCACAGTTGTGCCACCATACACAACTTTGGCAGTTGAATGGTTTCAAATGGTTGGTCAACTCACTTGAAAATGTTGCGAACAGTAGGAGGGTTAAGGAATCAATTGTGCCATTTCACTTTGGGTGGGTGTACATAGTATTAAAGGGTATAAAGCATTGAACAAAGCAAACCAAGCAGAGTGCATTAATTCAGTCAAATACTCTCCACACTATACTGCACATTGCACAATCAATGATGCATGACTAAAGGGACCAGTTACCTTGGATTGGGGGATTTGGGCTGTGAAATCAAAATGAATGGTTGGAAAGGTGTTTTAAAAGTAGAATATAATGACCCACACTATATGCCGTGAAATTATGTGGTTTTCCCCAAATTTTGTGAACTTGCACTGTCTGCCATTTTGAGGAGTCAAAAATTTGACTCCAGAAAATGGCGGACGGAATTAATTCACAAAGTAAAAGGAAAACCACACAATTTTGAGAAATATTTGTGTGGATCATTATATATTCTACTTTTAAAACATCTTTCCAACCATATTCATTTTAATTCGTTTCAAAACAACCGCTTTTCATAGCCCAAATCGCCCAACCCAAGGCAACGTGTCCCTTTAAACAGGCGTGCAATCTGCAGTTTGACAAAAGAGAGAGGAAAGCTCCAGGTACAGTGAGGCTGAGTATTGTGTGGCATGTAGTTTTCAATTTTCAAGGGCACAGTTGACAAACCAAAAACGAGTAAAATCAGCTAGATCATCTAGAAAAGGTTGTGTCTGTACTAAACAGCAGGTGTGCTACCCCACCCCCCCCCCCCCCCCCCCAACCAAACCTACACTGCCTTAACTTCCATTTTCATTGTTCTCTCTTGTACACAGACCTGCCTTGTGTTGTGTGAGTCACCAGTTGGATGACTCCCTAACTCACTAGTTTGGATTCATTCTAAGGACTCATTGACTCCGAGCACAAACTCAAGTTCCCAGTTTTGTTTTTTTACAAGAAGAAAACAAATTGTCTTTTGTACTCGGAATGCAAAAGAGCTGATTGCAAACTGCTCACCAACCTGTCGTTTTGACACTAGAAGAGTCTTTCTTGAAGTGTAAATAGTATAATAATAATACGAGAAATTTATATAGCGCATAATGCAGAAGCCTCTATGCGCAACACAAAAACAAAAAACATAGAAAAGAATATAATTTTAAAAAGCAAGTTACACAAATAAAGATTCAAACAAATGAGTTTTTAAAAGTCCCTTGAAAATCTGAAGAGAGCCAGCTTGGCGAATATTAAGAGGTAAGTCATTCCATAATGAAGGTGCAATGAAGTTGAAGGCTCTTTGACCATAAAATTTTGTGGAAAAAGTAGTTTGCGTGAGTAGGGATTGGCCAGCAGATCGGAGAGGACGAACAGGAATATATTTATGGAGAAGATCAGATATATAGTCAGGGGATAAGCCATGAAGAGCTTTGAAAGTGAGAAGATTGACAACACAACACAGATAAATAGGGGGGAAAACAAGATTTACACATGGTTGTACCCACAAGTTTACTATTTGTAGTTAGTTCTTATTTTCCACACCATGCAAAGCTTTAAACACAGATAAAAAGGTAAATACTGGTGGAACAAAAGCAGTCAAGTGGACAGAGATGACTGAGATGAAAGCACACAGAAAAAGCAGAGGAACGAAAACCTCCCAAACCCTCCCTGCCTTTGGTTTTTTATTGCACAAGGTTTGCCAGAGATCCATGCAAACAAGTCAGATTTATACTTAGGCCTAAATTAAATTTGAGTATTGAATCAAATCGAGATCATGTGACCTGTAAATGACCTATGTGAGGGTTCAAATTTGAAAAGTCAGCTTTGAACTTGTGCATGCCTTGAATGCAGTCACTGTTCCAAGAATTGATATTTTATGCAGTTTATTAAAAATACAAAACTTGTGGCATTTTATGAGTGTTTTTTTTAAATACATGACCAGGTTTCGAATTAACACTGGACTGCACTCACTGCAGGCCTCAGGCCAGTTGTTTTTAACTTTGGGCCAGTAATTGCAAGAATAATTAGAGAATTTCACAAAAATTTAGAATCCTCAAGGAAGCCATTATTTTGAAACTGGACAGCACCACCTTGTCATCAAATGTTATTTGATATTTTTTGATATTTTATTAAAAACAAAACACAAATCGTAGCCCGCAGGCCAAATTGGATGTGTTCTTACCAATTTTTAAAAAGGTACAAAAGAAGTTAATAGAAAAATATGAATAGATTTTTTAAACAAGATACATGTAGTGAATTTTTTTTTTTTTTTTTTATAAAAATACAAAAACACAAAACAAAACATACAAAAATGAAGCAAAGGCAATAAAAACATTACAAAGTACCAGGACCCAAAACACCAGAATCATTTGTTTAAAAGTCTGGTATAAAATGGGATGGGGCTGTTATAAAAACGTTTAGTTCTGGTAGGCAGTAAAGAGAGCTGGTGACTGTTGCGAAGGGTTTTGCCATGAATCTCTTGCCTAGTAGGTGGAATAAGGGATTGTGTACGGATATGATGGGTAATGTCTTGGGCGAATTTAACACAGTGCTCACTTCTCCTGGCAGACAGAGAGTCAAGTTCACATGCTTTAAGAGATTCAGTGTAGGAAGTAATGTGTTATGTCAATGATAGTCTCCAACTTGAAGTTTATCAAACTGGAAATATTCGAGGGTAAAAGCATTTAGGGCCAAGGATACAAAGGTCTACTGAATTGGCAACACAAAATGAGCAGCCAGTTTAGCAGTTCGGCGGTAGTACGTAGTAGTAGTACCTACACGTAGTAGTAGTAGTGGAGTTTGTCATGTGAGGGGCGACCATACTAGGGGGCGACTTTGTAGTGGGTGACTTTGCTGGGGGTGGGGTGGGGGGGGGGGGGGAGAGTTGACTGGCATTCGTAGTTTTAGTACATGCAGGCCTGGAATTTTATCTTTAAAAAGGGGCATCATTTTCATTTTGCAAAGCCCAAAGGGCACCTTTTCTGTAAAAAAGGTCTAATGGATGGAAAACTTTTAAAAGGGCTCAACTTAGGCCAAGAAGAGGGCAACAGAGGCATTGTCACCTGTCATCTCTGTTTAACTCGACTGGCCTGCCCTTCATCCCTCCTTCTTCACATAGATTTGATATGCAAGCTAAATTCACTCATGACTCATTTCTAATGTAGTGTAGTGGGAAAAATTCCCATCCAAATACCACAATTTCAAGGCTGTTTAGGTTGTTGATTGAATTGCAGTTAAGCTCAATCTTACTACTAGTACTAGTCAGTTTATCTTTCATGCGATTATCCCAACTATTAAGTGGAGATCAGATTCAGTCATTCTTTGCCCTTGATTGAATGACTGAACAATGCAATGACTTTAAAGTTTAATAAATATTTGTTAATTTTCAACAGATTATACAACTCACTGAGTCCCTATACCAATCAAAAGCAAGTTCACCTGCTCAGAAATGAAATTCAACATGTTTGATAAAATTTTATTTCAATCAATGGGATGGGCTGGTTTTTAACTGTGTATAGGCTTACTCTTTAATTGTCTTTCTAGCAATGGAACTTCTGGAAGGGAAGTTCCAACCGCACAAACGTCATTCGAATCCAGTGGTTTGAAGGCTGACCAACGACCACAACGAGCCCCTCTCTAACCACCCACACTAAGTACTAGTAGTAGTACTACTACTACTACTACGTACTACAGGCCTGCTAGTGACTGAGTTGTGACGACTTCCTCGGAAAAGAAAACGAGACCGAGCACCAAGCGAGTTTTAGTTTAGCTACAGTACCTGTGTTCCTTCGAGGATTGGCCCGAGACTCTCACTAGCCCCGTTCTCCTCAACTCCAACGTTCGCCATGCTGTTCCGATTTGCTCGTAGTTGATCTAACCAGTACGTTTTGTCGAATCTGTTCATGTCAAGTCGAAATGCATCGCTGAGTAGCCATTGTTGATGTTTTTGACTTATTGTAAAATGAAAAATAACACGACCGGACAGTGCGTGTTGATTGTTGTGTGATTGTTTTGTATGTAAAAAGTTGTCCGTACGACGTGAGCGTCTAGGTGTTGTTAGATCACATGATTAGAAAAGGGCACCAGTCTAAACCCATAAAAAAAAATCCAAACACCGCTTGGTGGCGGCATTCTAAATTTCCCGTTCGGGTTCCTCTTGATCTTGCATGCTGTGTGATGTAGTGGACTCATTCAAAAAACCTACCCTAGCATGCCTAGGGTGCCAAAAAACAAAAAACATCAAACAGAACAGATATTGAGGACCAAAATTGTTCAGCTGAGACAACGGAGATGTTAAAAGGTATGTCTGACTCACATTGGTCCACCCTCAGTTCTGTTTCCAACACAAAACCCTCTTCAATTATTTCAATTAAATACATTACATCATAGGCTTACTAATACTAATTCGTTTACACAGGTTCTTGCCATCGACTCGTACGTATTTGCCCTAAAAACTTAATAATGTCATTAAATTTATGGTACCAAAGTTAAGCCTTATTCTAGCTAGGGGTCACTCCACTGCACTCATCAATCAGCAGGGTATAAGTGAGGATGAAGTGGAGTCTGGACAGCATGCAGTGAGTGGCCCTAGTAGTTTCATAGGCCCAAATTTTGGAGATTTTAAGCCGAGTGTAAAAACGTGCTTTATATCCTCTGATGAATGTCCATTGTTAATTTTTAATAGTTAAAGTTACAGTAATATTTCTGTAGTATGAAGCTTTGTCAATTGTTGGTATATAAAATTGCTGTCCAGTCTAGATGCATGAATACTATAATTATAAAGGGTCAAGCTTAGGAAGTAAAATCTAACTAAGAGCTTGTTATGTAACTTATACATCAAGTCATTCACCCATCTGTTTACAAACAGTGCATTACTTTTATTTCTGATTAAAACCCTCAAACGAGGTGCCTGTTTCGGCCGAACGTAAACTCGGCACCTTGCCGAACATGTTTGGTACACGTAATAAATCGCTTAATTTATTCTTGAACAACTGGAAATAACAGAATCGAAACAGAACTAATGGCAATGCATTGCATAGCCCCAAAAAAGCCAGCCACTCGTGTTTGTACTTCTTTACTGTCAGTCGGTCATACTGCCACCATCGTCTTTTATAGTCAAGTCCATCATGCAGTGCCCACTTTCGGAAAATACTGATGACAAAAATATATCTGTCGGTCATAAATATGAGCAGATCCCATTCCTAGATGGTACTTGTGGTATTTTGGCTGGTAACCTTGATCTATAGGCCTAGCAGCAGTGTGAACAGTGCCGTGGCCAGATGACTTGTATTTTGTAGGGCAAGGCCGTTTTTCCCTAAAGGGCACATCATTGAGGGAAGTTTAAATTTCTACTTTGTGAACATTTCAAAGGGCGGCAATGTCCAGTGGCATGGAGGCGGTTGCCTCCATTGCCTCTAACAAGTATCAGACCTTCAAGTCACACTGTCGGCTCAGAAACAAACACACCCACTATGTGAACCATCCATTATGCCGCTTTAGCCACGGCAATTTCCATGGCAGGGAACAACTGGATTTTTGCTAAAGGCATCAGTGCATGGACTGCAAATAGTTCGCGGTCCCTAATTAAACACCATGAGCAGTTTTCTGTATTCAATTGTGTCTTTTCTTTATCGAAACATTGTCATGTTGCAGTTCTGTCAAAATTCTGTGTACGGTATTATAATATCCCTCCAGCCAGTCACGCACAGCGCAACCACCACACGAACACGAAATGAAAAAGGGCAAGTGCGGGCTTTCTTGGGTGCTTTCATGAAAGTCCAAAAAAAACTAGATCATCTACTTATGACCTAAGTGATATTTTCGTTGTTTTGGCTGGACGTAAAGGCGTGACTACTAATGGAGATAATGCAAGCTACTTGCATATAACGAGAGTATTTCCCCATGCTGATTTCAATGCAGTCCCCGAACAAAGTCTCTTATGCCATCACTATGTCCGATGTGTAGTAGTTTGCGTAACTTATTAACGTCATCTTACCGTTCATATCGACTCCCAGGTTTTTAAATTATGTTTTAAAGGTGGGTAGAGAATGAGAGCGTAATAGTGGGGAGATAAAACGTGTCAAAACGCCTCGCCGACCACTTACCCGCCTTTTTCACTCCTGATCGATATTGTGGCGGGAACGAGGTGACACGATCGTCTGCTTGGCACACGCGTGTGAGCTCTCACTATTTTCTCAGACGAAAATCTGCAGCGTCGGCTTGCATAATGACATAACTGTGTAGAGGGAACTGGGGCCATAGGCCTACCTGATTTCCTGTAATTGGTTGAGTGGATGAGTAGTTTGGGCAAGCACGATGGGTAGTTTGTTTTGTGAAGTAATTTCCCAAATACCTGAAAAATGCGACGTCTTACAGGTTTTAAGAAGGTCACGAATCCAAAATTGGTGACAGAATATAGAACAAACTGCTATCAACACAGTGTCATTCGTATGTTTGGGTTTTTTTATGTTTAAAAACTTTAACGTTGCTCTTTACGCCTGATTTCCCTAGCCTGATTTTCCTCGGCTGTCATTGTTAGTAGGATTAACTTTTGGTTGGGATATCCAGAAACATTCTCATATGAATATGCAAGAATACCGCTTGCTTTCGGTGAATGACTAATCCACATAAGCGAGATCAGTCGATACCAACAGCATTTCTGTCGGCAGCATTCAAAAACCGAAATTTCAAAAACTTACCTTTTGTCGATCTTTGGAGATTTTTGACATACTTTTATTCATTTCTAATTATCGGGGGCCCTTCAGACCAAATATTTTCGCAGGATCCTCACTACCATGATAGGCTTTCGGATGAAAGTTGCATATTTTTAGGGAGTTCCTTACCAATTAGTATAACCCTACCTTTGAAGAAGGGCTCAATTTTTAAAGAAAATCCCCCCACGACACCACAGGTCTGGTTGGGGGGGTCGGGGATCAAGACCTTATAGTAATAATTATTGTTAATTTCTCGTTCTTTATTTGAATTTTTACAATTGCTGAATTAAGCAGGTGGTTTGGAATTGACAACCTTACATTAATTATGATTGTTTGTGTAAAAAAAAAAACTGGATTGCAGGCCTTGTTCGGTTGTGGGTATTTTTTGCCTAATGTTACCGGACTCAGGCCAGCAATCCATGATCTGTAAGGACTTCACTTTAATTAAGTAAGGACTTCACTTTAATTATTGAAAGTGTATGTCTGCTTTCACAAAATAGCGCCACCAAGCGGGGAAAACACACAAGTTTGGCCTGTAAACCATTCGACTTGACCACACAGCAGCCAGCAGCCTCTTTTAATTTTCTTCTCAGAATCCGTCTCAACATCTGTCGCAATTTGTTTGTTAAGTGTATATACTCACATAAGGTCTGCCCGACACTGCGGACGCAGAAGAGAAGGTAAAATTGTACGCAATATTGGGTTTAAGATTTGTTTTGATTTGTTTTGGCTTTTTGGAGCACTAAATTAGTTCCAATCTACCATTAGTGACAAAAACCTGCGAAATGATGCCAAATGCAGTGGTCGTGTTCCGCCCCAACTTGACAATCGCACCAACTATAGTTGGGACTGGTTGAGTGTTCAAGTTGGGGCGTCCCAACTGTAGTTGGGACAGTACAGAGTACTAGCGGAGCAAGCAGAGCTATCTGCATTTGCAGGTTGTTTGTGTGTGATAGCAGAATCCCAGAAAAATTTAATTTTTATATTATGCATCAATTATTGGTCTTAAGAAAAGAAGTAAAGCCACTATAATTAAATTAAAGAAAAGGCGATTTTATTTTAGTGTTTGGCAATATAGACTTAAGGTCAGGACTGATTGTTTTGAGGTCGATTTAAAAAGTATATACTTTTTCAGGGTAAATAAAAAGGTGGAATATGTTATTCCCACCTCCTTTTTGGTTTATTTTTTATTTTTTATGAATTGTTGGCACCAAACCACATAATGACAATGTTCACACTCATCTATGGGCGATCCCAACTACAGTTGGGACGCCCCAACTTGAACACTCAAGTTGGGACCAGTCCCAACTATAGTTGGGACGATTGTCAAGTTGGGACGGAACAGTTGCATTTAGTGAAGACCCCAAAAAAAACGGTTCCCGTTTTGCCTGAAAATTTGCAGAAAGAGACTTAAAGGCAAAGTATACCTTTGGTTTTTGGATCCGTTCGATCCTACATAAATGTAGACATTAGGCCTGTGCAATAAAACCATCGTTTGAAAATTTCATTTCAAAAAGTGGTAGCGTTTTTCAAATACAACCGGATATCTGGAGCGGTTTTGTCCACGCATGAAGACTAATCCGACTTGGAGCGGTTCAGTCGAAGAGGGCGGTCTGCTGTATACTACGTACATGGCTGACATACCCTACTGCGAGACTCCTCGAAGAAAATTATCCTTGAGCCCCGCACGGACGTCCGCATCTTCCTACCTCAACACCTGATCTGGTAACCCGGGCGGAAAAAAATTATCTGTTTGAGCAGAAACTAGGCGCCAGAAACGTCCGGAGGGTATGACTTGCCTGCCACGGTCCACCGCGGTGTGCCGCGCTCTGCGTGCTTCGCTCGCCCGTGTGTGTATACGACAGGAGTGACACCACCACCGCCGCCGTGTGATGTATGCTTTAATGGTCGGTATTCACAGACTAAAATGAAATAAAATATTGCTGTCACGATGATGGCACGTATATACTTTTTCTGATCAATTTTTTTTTCTTTTTTCTTCTTCATTATAATACAAATGTGACGCGGGTTTTCTACTATCGAAAGCACGGTATTAATTTTCAGCTTCAGTAACACGATGCACGAGGGGGTGGTTCTCTGTTTGAAAGGAAGTACTTTGTTAACAAAAATGTCTCAGTTTGTTAATAAGACGGAACAATCATCCAACGATGAATATGATTTTGGCGTATAGAATAATCATCCTGCTACCAACTTTGTCATTTTTCTTGTAATGGAACCCGTTGACTGCCGATTACATTTCGTATAACAATGGGCATGTTTTATCCATAAGGAACCCCTACCCATTACCACAAGCCTTGGTTTTGTTAGATTGCTTACCATTACGATAATCAAGACACCGTTGTAAAAACAAGACAATCGCCAATCTCAGATACAAATAATAATGGCCGATCTATATGAAGGGCGCCCTCACTAGGCTGTTTCTTGTTTATGTTTTTTCCGGATGCCACGATTGGGGGGGGGGGGGGGGGGGGGTGTCCGAATCAATCGACTTCGGCTACGATATGGCCGTTGACAAAGCAATTACGTCGAAGGAAAAGTTTTTGTCGGTGATCTGGCCATACTTTTATGGCCACTGCCGAACCAATTAATTTGGGCTCCTGCAAGAAAGGGGACGCAAACAGTCAGTCGGAAAGTTTTATATTGTTTCATTTTTTGCCAACACTAATGGATGATCTTCTCTAAAACATCTCTTCCTTATTTAATTCCGACCACACCAAACTAAAAAGGGAAAATAGCCACCTCCCTTTTGGAAAATACTAAGAATCAAAGCTGATTAATATGGCATAGATTGTTAGACAATGGAAAAAATCTGCCCACTTAATGGTATATGATAATAATCATGACATTAATATCATGGAAGAGTCGTCGTTTTGTGATGTTTTTATTTTCTCCCCGGCAATCAAGATCGAACAGCCGCCGGGCTCAGTGACGTATAAGACAATGGAGGGCTGCAGAGAATACAGAAGAGCAGGAAAACATGTCTAGGAATTCCTTTTTGCTCCTCCGGTAAACAGATCGAAAAGCGTGTGTGGCACTAGGGGTTTAGAGACGGCCCGAGAGACCTCCAGATCGATTGCTGGGGTAGCGCAGTATTAATACACGAGATGTATGTAGATAGACGGTGGAGGGAGAGAAAAAAACATACAGTTGCGATTCAACTCGCTGATATAGGGCGTTCACCCAAGATTTACCGCCCGAAGGACGACATCCCAGCGGAGTGTGCGCGGTGCTCACGTCTCGTGTTTTTGTCCTACTTCGTGTCGTCTACTTTTCACCGGTACTTCGTATATGCAATGGAAAAAATAGAAACAATTTTATTACTTTCCATCAGTCATTCAAGCGGCCCTGCACTCTTGAAATTCCGGCTGGGTTAGAATTGATGCCATCGTACTGTTTTGAACGGTGTGTTTGTAAACGAATTTTGTATACTCTGCTTTAAAAAAAATCGGTCAAATAATCTAAAAAATGCGAAGTTTGGGACCTAGCCAAATAGCATGGAAAACGTCAAATTACCTGACTTGATTCTTTGACTTTAAAAATGTCCATCAAATGAACACCCCTTTAAGAATTCTCACATGAATTGTTAACAACTCTCATAAAATAAAATAAAACATCTATTAATCGTTGCGGTACCCGCAGCTAAGGATTCGCTCTGCCTCTAGCCATCGGGCTAGCTCGCTGGTCTAGTGCCAGTGGCAAGTCACTGCTCTTACTAGCAATGCAAGGTCGTGGGTTCGAATCCCACCCGAGTGATTTGCATGTGTGTTTTTTTCACAGATCTTGGGTACAGTGCTTAACACACATCGTTGTAAGGGTAAAAAAAAAAATACATTGAACTCTCATACCGTTTAATATGATAGTCATCCCTGACTGAAATCGATTACGTCTTCACAAGATGGCCTCCAGAAGGCTTGACAGGTTGGAATTTGTTGTATTGAGTCCAAAGGCTGTTTTATTATCAGATGGTTTCGACTGTCTGTATTTTATGAAACGCTATTGTAAAACGTCCTGCTTGAAACAGTATACGGTGGTGTAAGTGTGTACATAGATTCTGGCGGTGTCTCCAAAAGTTAAGTTCTTTGAAAGCAAGTATAAACGCTAGCGCTGTTCAGATTTTGCACTTGGACACAAAAAAGTGTTAGCAGCTAGGTAGAACACCATACACTGCAAAAACCGGGGTGTTAAAATTGACACAATGGAGCAAGCTCGGTTGTAACCTTTAGTCAATTTGCCGTTTAAATCACGCATGCGTGGTCTGTGTTCCACTCGAACGGGTTTAGTCGATTGATTCGGCAAATATGGCGACCATCATGGCGACGACCTATCGAAAGAGACAAAATGTATCGTTCCAAAACGCCATCTTGACAAAATGACGTAACCTCGTAATAGTTGACTATAGAGAAACAGTGCTCCGGAGCAACAATCCCGGCCAAAATGCTTGGGCCACCCATTCGCAACGTGACAATAAACATTCCCTCTCCCCTCTTGCCCCGTCACAATAAACATTCTCTCCCCCGTCCCCCGTCCCCCCCCCCCCCCCGCTCAATGTTGATGGGAGCGCAGACCGCGCAATGAGAGCCAACATTGAAAGGGGGCATGGGGCCGTGGTGCAGGGTCCCAACGAGATATAATTTTATAGCCGGGATTGTCTGAAAGATTTCAGTATCAAAAGAAAAAAAACGGGGGTTCAACGAGGTATGGCCGGGATTGTGGGTTGGTCCAGTTGGGCTAGCTGGTTCAACCATGCAGCGTTCGAGTGACAGCTATATAGATCGACTGTGGTTTAATAAGTCTAGTCGACTCTAGTCAGCCAACCGAACTTGCTCATCGTTGTTGTCACATTATGGATACAAAAGAGAGAATCAAAGTTAGCATCTCAGGGTGTTTAAATGACACCAATGTAATTGGTTTTTTGCAGGAAGTGGTGTCATTTTTACACCATAATATAGTGCAAGTGTTCATTGTTTGTATAATATGAGACAATACCCATGATATCAATTTAAACACCCCCATTATTGCAGTGTTTGTGTCGGAAATCCACAATGACGTCAGTTAACTAACAAAATTAGTTTGAATTAAGTTGAACTGTGTGGGGGAAAAGTCTACTTTTGTAGTCTGGTTCGGTTGACTCGGTTCTTTTGGGCTTTTTCTATTGGCGCCCCAAAGCGCTTATTGTTTTAACGACAGTTTCATGATGAATCTTCGATTCTCCCGAACGAGGGTTTGGCTTCAAAATCATACACTGCGAAGTAGCTTGATTTCTCCTTAATAGTCTGTGTGGGTCTCTCGCGTATTGAATACGAGAAAACAACTCGATCGAAGACTTTAGCCCTTTTCACACGATCGCCAAAAAACCAAGATTCCTTGCGACAAATTTTACGAGCGGGGATTGTTTACTTCAAAACTCACGCTTCAGCGCTTTCACAAGCTTTCACACGACACATTGACCAACGTTTCATGCGACCAGAGTACAAATAGAGCTGGTTACCACTGAACTATCGAATTTTCGTTCGTAATCATGACTTGTACCAGTGAAAAACTTGACCTCTGCACGGTTACTTGCAAAAAATTAAGAATTTGTGCCCACCTCCGATCACCAAACTTGTTTTGGTCGCGCGATAATAATCACCAGACGCTGTATTTGTCAGACGCTAAGCCTTTTCATTGCAGTCTACGGTTGTCGAGGCGTCGGCGTCTAGACCATGGGCCGTCCAGTCGTATCTTGCAGTCTTGTTCTCTTCAACAGGGGGTTTACTCAAAAACCACTCAAAAACGAAGATAATAGTACCAACTTGCAATTTTTGCTTGTTCCCACGCTCAAATGTTGCACATTATTTCTAAATTTGGCGACAAAAATGGCCCTAATTTGTGTAACGATATACGGTAACTGAGTCAGGCGTGAGTAGGTTGTCCAATGAAATTTGGGTTCTCATCGGGCAGCTGACCAATCAAAATTGGTCTTATGGATACGTGCGGATGTACGAAGGGGGACGCGTTGCGACGCGACATGTCGAAGTGTAGCGCATTTTAGTTATTTGCACAGTTTGAAGATTGTGCTGCTCATTCTGCATTCACAGAGTGGGCGGTCAATCAGAAGATTGAGCAAAATTCTGCGCAATCTCGATATTGTGCAAATCCATAAAATGCGCTGTACATAAACAAAGCTTCACACATATTGTCCCACAGCTGATCGTCATGTTGGCAACATGACGGAAAAAGACAGAGAGAAGCACTCTAATTTACGGTGTTATGCCCATTTGTCTGGTGTTCTTGAATCATTGACACCTATAACTGAAACATCGTGGACAAAATTCAGACAGTGTGTACAGATTTGGAAGGATCTTGATGGGAAATCGGCTGAAATAGCGAGGTGTTTCTTGCAAGAAAATGGCGGTGATGCACCCATACATGTACCTAACGATGGTGGTTTTCATCGGAAGTGCTACCAGTATTTTACAGATTCTTCCAAACAAAGACGGGCTGTACTTGCCAAGCAGAAGCGAGATAATGAACCTGTGCCTGCTGCTGAAGGTTAGATAATTGTTTCAAGTTATATATTATTATTAATATTGAACATTCATTTGTAACGGAGCAGCTTAAAAATCACTTTTCAATTTTTAACTCGGAGAAGGCTAAACATTTCCAAATTGTAAAAACTCCCGAGAATCTTCCAGACTTCTAAATTTATTTACTTTCAAAAATATCTAACCAAACTGCCGTCCGATTTCAACATTTGTTTAATATCGAAACGGCCATCCTTTCACACAAATTTACATTTTTAACAGAGGAGAATTTCCATATGAAAAAACATAAATGTTAAATAGGTTCTACCTCCTATCAGATTTCATTTTATACTGGCATCAAAGCGGTGAAACATTTTCCCTATGTGAACACGTAGTGAATTACTCTTGCGTATGAGTTAGTGGGTGTACGAGTTGGTGTGCATTCGAGTTTGTGTGTGTTTGAGTTGGTTACGAGGTTGCATCATTACGAGTTGACCTGTACTTGTTTGAATACATAATCTTATCATCATGATGGAACAAATTTGGTCCTAGCTTTATCTTTTATTATTTTTAATGTAAAATTACCAAAAGAGCAAAAAACATTACAGGCATTCAGACACATTTTTTAACACACTACTGACACTGTTTGTAGCTCTGATGTATAAGAGACATGATCAAGAGATATGTTTACCCCAGTGCAGTGGTCTTTGCACAAAGGGTGTATCTCGTATTGGGTACATTTTCTGTTCTCCTACTACTTTAGGTAGTATTAAGTACTACAGACGGGCTATATGACTAATGAGCCATTTCTGTCGGGGTGGTTTCTACATTTGTATCATTTACATTTTAGAAAAACATTTTGCTATAAATTTATATTTATATTTCTTGCTTTTCCCTACCAGATCTCAGTGAGAAGGACATCAGAGAGGAGGACGCGGAGCCTGCTGAAAAAAGGACTCGAATGCTGCGGTCAAGTTCTGCTTTAAAGAAAGAGGGAACCCTATCACTAGCGCATATTTTACCGAGAGTTTGCATAGTTTGTCGTGGAACTCGGTATGCCACAGGTCGTGATGGCAAAAGGAACAGACTACCACTTATTCAATGTGAACTTACTGATGGTGGAAACCTCTTGAAGGCTGCTCAAATGAAAAAAGATGAACATTTGCTCCTTCACATTGAAAATAAAGATTGTGTGGCCATTGAGGTGAGGTATCATTCAGTCTGTTACAAAGATTATACAAGATGCCTGATTAAACATCTAGTTTCACAACCAACACCAGATGAGACGTTTGTTTGCAAGCTCTATGCACAGCATGATTACAGCCGTGTCAATGACGCAAGATATGCTATGTTTTCAATGGCCTGCAAAGCTGAGAATGTCATGCCACCTAATCGGGATGCCCTGCACAAACACAGCAAGCGTGCAAACTTTCAAGCCGCCATCTACAAACATAGCTTTGAACAACACCCTAACATCCCACCTCCCAATGGACATGGATGGAAGTTAATAGATGACACCCTTTGCATAGACTGGATGGATATGGAATCTGCACAACAGAGTATACTTGAACTTGCCAATTGTTCATGCAGTAAATCAAAGTGTAAACTTGGCAAATCAGACACTAAATGTTGCGTATCTCTAGGCCTTTCTTGCACGGAACTATGCACATGTAGGAACTGTGAAAACCACACTACACCTAGTGATGACGAAGAAAGTGATGCCGAGGAGTACATGGAAGATGTAGGTGACGAGGCTCTTGAAGAGGAGAAAGAGAACTTTTAGACCACAAGAACAATTAGGAAGTTATTTTTTAAACATCACATAACCTCATTTGAACAAAAATTCATTGTTCATCAGGAGGCACATGAAGCACATGCTATGTACACACAGTTAGTCCCATGGGCTCGATCAAGCACAATAATAAGTTATAATCAATATTTTGTTTGCATGAATATTACCTTGCACTCATGCTCTTTATGAAAACTTAAAGGGACACGTTATCTTGGATTGGACGATTTTTAAAAGTAAAAAATTATGCCTTTCAATTCTGTGGTTTTCATTTTACTTTGTGAATTAACACGGCCCACCAATTTGTGGGGGTAAAATTTGGATCCACAAAATGGAAGACATTCTTAATCTCGAAGTATAAGAAAAACCACACAACTGCAAGGCATATTTGTGTGGATTATTATATTCTGCTTGTGAAACATCTTTCCAACCTTATTCATAACGAACGCTTTCAAACACTTTTTTAGATACTTATTTTAACTTTTTTCATTATCTTTTTCATAACCACTAGAGCATATAATTTTGTTTTGACGCTACACAATGTGTGTCTTGCACTTAAGTACTTTCCTGAGTTCTGTGAAAAAATTCACATGCAAATCACTCGGGTTGGATTCGACCTCTCAACATTTGCTTTGCTTGATGTCTCTCTCATCTTAGAACACTGAGCTAGCCCGATGGCTAGAGGCAGTTCGAATCATTGGCATTTAATAGAAGTTATTTTTTGCAAAGGGAATAATGGATATTATTTTGTTTTTACCCTACACAATGTGTGTTAAGCACCGTATACTCAGACCTTTCCAGAGTTTTGTGAAATAAACCTCAGGCAAATCACTCGGGTGGGTAAAAACAAAATTATATTCAATATCCTCCATGCAAAAACTTAATATCCACTACAGAGTATGTATATATTATTTTGAAAAGAAAAATATTGAAAAGAACAAGAACTTTGCATTTACATTTCAAATCTTTATTTTATCACACTTCATTAGTATTGGATACACACAGTTTGTACTGTTGTTGACATGAAAGGTTAACATTTGTTGAGCATTCCTTTGTCTTAATGCACACAAATCATGACCATTATGAAATGATAGTATGTGGTTCTTTTTGTAAGTTATTAATTTGTTATTCATAAAGTGGACTGTTTTTAAACTCATACAGAGCTGTGGTAATTTAATTGAATGTTTTTTAAACAGATGATAACAACATTTGTATGACATAACTTGTACAGAAAATCATTTCTCAGGACATGAAAATTCAAGTACAAAACACATAATTTATTTAACTTGTCATTTCTACATGTATTTTTGATTATGCAAGTTGAACTGACCTTCAATAAATTCAAAGAAGGAAATATCTGAGGTTTGTCAGTTTTTCTAAGGGCAGTTTTTCTTTGACAAACTTTTTGGATTAGAAAGTGTATCAAAAACTCTAGTTAGTTTACAATCAGAATGAAATAACATGTTATTTATTTGCTAAGACAGAAGACAGACCCCCTCCCTCCCCCAATCAGAATGAAATAGCATGCTTATTTATTTGCCAAGACAGAAGACAGACCCCCCCCCTCCCTCCCCCAATTAGAATGAAATAGCATTATTTGCCAAGACAGAAGACAGACCCTCCCTCCCTCCCCCAATCAGAATGAAATAGCATGCTTATTTATTTGCCAAGACAGAAGACAGACCCCCCCCTCCCTCCCCCAATTAGAATGAAATAGCATTATTTGCCAAGACAGAAGACAGACCCTCCCTCCCTCCCCCAATCAGAATGAAATAGCATGCTTATTTATTTGCCAAGACAGAAGACAGCCCCCCCACCCACCCCTCCCTCCCCAGTCAGATTATTTACACATGATGTAGGGCCTACCCATATCGGAATTGTTGATTGTCTGGAAAAAAGTATATAGTGTTCAACAATTTCAGCCTACTCCCCACCACAAATATAAACGCCAAGTACAGTTGAAAAGTAGTGTTCCATTAGTGATATAAACTTACAAAGGTTTAGAAATGCTTTTAGCATACATGATCTTAAAATTATAAGGGTTTCCACATCATAATGTGAATTTTTTGGGGGGTAAACTGTGCCTAGCTGGAGAAAGCCTCTCTTTTTTTGGTCAATTGAGGGCGCTGTTTTTCTTATGTTTTTCTTTATGTTGAAAAATGTGACATTTTGTCCGTAAATTACACATTAATGTGCAACATTTGAGCGTGGGAACAATTTGATTCTTGCTTAGACACATATTATGTACAACTTGGGCTATATTTTATTCAAACCCCCTCCAGAGAGAACAAGAATCGTTTTCTGGACGGATTTCAGAGCCACGGCCCATAGTCTAGTCCACTTTAAACTGCGTCACGCGTTAATTCTACGCCCGTGTGATCATCGCGCTTCTGCGTTTAAATCTTCACGCATGCGTGGTAAGACCGCTTTCGCAAGGAAAGCCTGCCAATAAACAACGGATCGTTTCACACCAGGGAGTGCACAAGATTCCTTGCGAAAAATTCCACTAGCGTAATTTTTTTTCGTAGGTCGGTACCTACTACAAAATTTCACAATGTTTGAGAACATTTCGCAAGGAATGTAGAACATGGAAAAAACTGCTGTCCTTTTCACACAAAGCTCATTTTGTAATATTTTACAAACATTGAGAAAATTTCGCCAGGAATGTTGGTTTTTTTACGTCGTGTGAAAAGGGCTTTTATTCTTTTTATGAAATCAAACTTATTAAACTTTATTAATTTTATACACAATTCTGGAAATACAAAAATACCATAGCAAGTTGTTTTAAACACAATTTCATTTTGTTTAATGAAATACAAATAAATTGTTGAAAACAACATCGAATCAAATTTGAACTTGGGACGAGCATGCTTATTTTGAGAAACCCCATTTGCCAATCACGCCCGAATTTGTCCAACCATTACATAGAATTAATGAAAATATGAACGGCAGTTTGGCAAATGTTATTTTTGTTTTCAAGTAACCTGAAACGGAGGTCAAGTCTTATTCTCGGGTTTTCTTTGTTGATTTGATAAATGTATTTTTCTTCCGTTATTTCATTGCTAAATTTTACTTTCCCAATACTATATGATATACTTTTTGTTGTTATAAGCCGAATAGTTAACCTTTAAAAGGGCATTACTTGCGATCTAAAGAGTGAGAGACTAACTACTTCACCGAAAGCTTCGTGTTACCATAAGTGTGCACTCGTAGCTCAACAGCGGGTTTATGGTTCTTTTGACTTCCGTCGAGAAAGGTCTTTACTTACGGTCCTCCAGAGCGAACGTAATATCGCCGGTGTGCCTGGAGCAAGTTGTGTTTATGCCTGTCTCGAGGCTAGTTCGATAATGGGTCTGTAAATTTCGATATGGTGCATGGTCGGGCAGGCCAGGCGTTTCTCCAGCCACCCACCCACCCACCCCACCCCCATCTTTTCCCCACCTCCGCCAAGAAAGGGATCTTTCCATCCAGTCACTCTATTTGGACTGACTTCCATGAAAAAGGAGGTACTTCGTCCTCCATTCTAGTTTCAGGGGGCAGATTGAACATTTTCTTTAAATGTCAGTGGTTTATCCCTCATTAATCAGTTACAGGCCTGACTTCACGGTGGGCAAAGGAGGCTGACCAGTGGCAACTGTCTCCGTTGCCCCTGGTCATTGCCTTGGTGCCCCCTTGAAATGTTCCAACAGAAATTACAAATTTCCTCACAGAGGTGCCCTCTACCAAGGAAAAAACACATTGGAACCCTTGCCCTTTAAAAACTGTGTATTCATCTGTGTACATATTTTAGAAACACAAGAAAACTTTTCAGATGTATTTACCGATATCAGATTGTTATAGACACAATGTCTGATCAGGTTGCCGCCATACCATTTTTAACACTCCATTCCCGCCAATCCACCTCCCTCCGTTGTACGTCATTGCTGAGCATTAAAACCAAGTGCAGTGGACCTTTATCTGTGTTGGCACCATCTTTGTCTTGGCCCCTGTCTACCCCACCAATCATGACTACTGATGTTCAACATGATAACAAAGGGAACTGACTATTTCCTTCCAGTCTCAGTTTGGTGATATTGGTTCAAAAGGGACACACACAAAAATGGCCGCAAGATGACAAACTGTCTATTGTGAAGAATATAGCCACGCCAGATAATATTACCTGGATCTTTTCGGCATGCCCTACAAAACGAGCCCCCATAATGAATAAATCAAGAGGTTCGCTGAAGTCCAACACTAGAACTACAAATTCACACACAAATAAAACATGAAAACGTAGAGGCATTCCATCACGACGAACCCTACCATGCCTTACGGTAATTTCAGGCAAACCGGGAGTGAAGGAGAGCGGGAATATGTGTGCTCTTCCAAACCCTACCCCTGTCTATAAACCCAAACATAAAATGCACTACACACGCTACGATCGATGACGTGGTCTTTGTAATGTTGACAGAGTAAGGGGCGAGTGTGCCAGACGACTTAAAAGTCGGGTAATTCTACGGAGAGATTTGAAGAAGAAAGAAAAAAAGTCTTTGAACATCAAACCAACTCCACGATTCCTAAACCCTATATGTATAAGAAAATTCCAGCATGCGCTTGGCATGATTTATCTTGTTTCCTTCACTCTTTTTCCGTCGTCCACGCACGCCAGGCTCGTGCTGCCGTTAAATTTGATGCAATTCACCCTGGTTTTGCGCTCTGTTTTGTTATCTCTCCAACCACGCGAACATCTTCAAGTCGTGCCGCCGCCGCCCCTTTATTCGATTAAGCAGGCCGTCGTGATTTGTTCAGGAGCCCGGCCGATCACACATTAACCCTTTGGGGCACGTTGGAGAGAGACCCGGCCGTACAACCATCGTACGCTGTCCCGGGTTTTTATTTTTTTATTTTCTCCTCTTTCCTCCCGCCCGCCAGCTACGACTCCGACCGCTGTATAGAGATAACGTTATTTGCGTTTTGGTAAATCAGGCACGTCGAGTCCCAGGCATTGGATTATGTAATTATACGCGTATCCCGCGGACAAAAAACCGGTGGCGGCGTGAGTTTAAAATCTATTTAAGCGCGAAGCTGGGGCTCGGGCGAGGAGCGGGAAAACAACCACTGCGGAATATGCAGGCAGTAAAAAAAAAAAAAAAAAAACATAAATCATGCCAAAATAACTTCCCTGAAAAACTGCCAGCCAAAATCGTGACTTTAAAAATGTGTAGGACAAAGAATAAGGATATCTAATCGTAGCGAAATACTGTATGGTTGGCGTTAATCTCGGGTAGAGATCAAACGGCAATTGGATGCCTTCGAAGACAAGCTATTCGTTTCAATATTAAATACAGCCCGCCCTCACATGGTCCGATTGTGAAAGTTATTCCTACGTCACAACCACCAAGTCCACTGAAATATTTAAACTCTTGCATAATATTCAAGCTTGAAGTGACTTAAAGTTTTCGTTTTTGTTTGTTTGTTTTCTCTAGATGAAAAGTTTTTTTTTTTAACGTTGCACTTTAATCCCCTTTAACATCTCGTGTCGGCTTTAATGACGAGGAATAATTGCGCCCAACTCACGTGCGTTGTGTAACACGGCCGGCCGGCTTAAATTCACACGAACGCCGCGTTTCAAACTTTTAGCTGTCGGGCGGCAAAAAGACTGAGTGTACATTATCGGGAAAGGATAAGAAAATAAAAAACGAGGTGGGGAGAGCCAAAAAAACTCTATGATCACGGAGAAATAACTTTAGGGAGGCGGCGTCTGCGTGCAACCGAGGTGCGATCAATACGCCATTTCGTTCGATATCCACCGCTGGTGAGAAGTATAGTATGAACGGGAAAAAAGAGTGCACGGCTTGTTGTTAGAACCATCAGGTCGACTTGGGGTCGAGCTAGAAATATTTTGATATTCCCACGTTTTAAATCCACTTCAACTCTTGAACACTTTGTCGTAGTATTTTTCCGGGATGTATAGATCCATCGGGGTTGCCTCTTTTTCTTTCTTTTTTAGTGTCACGTATAAAGTTGTTTTGTCGTCAAAAACTATGGGGGATTTGCGGAGACGCTAAAAATAACAAAAAATGGTGCCGAGTGTTTAGACGTAGTATCTGGTAATGTGTCTTCATGAATGGGATCGATCGGTTAAACGGTGTACGATAAGGCGCCATTCAGTGAACATTACTGTAACCTGCGCTTTATTTTTAGTGCTTGTATAAGTGAGTTTCTTTGCAACACGATTTGAAGATGGGGATGGCTTTAGCATTGTGAAGTCATCCATAGTACAGAGTTCGGGTTTGGTTTCGACATTTCCCGCGGGTTTTATTAGTAGTTTGGGAGTATATATTTTTCTCCCATTGGCTCATCGTACTATTTGTCAATCACTTGCAACCCCAATATAGGCAATTACGCCGTTTAATGGAATGCGTATTATAGACGCACTTTGGCTCGGGTTCAAACATTTGTTTCCTTATTCTCAGCGGTAGTGAGAAGGGGGCAGCGAAATTGACAAACTGTGCCTTTGTACATGCCAAACCGTCTCGACAGCACGCGGCCCTCTTCCTCTCTTGTTTTGGATTTCTGTAGATCAGAACTTAATCGAAGAAGATGGACCAGCCCCCCCCCCCCCCCCTCTCCAGTCATTGTTTCCATATCCCGCGTCCCATCACCCCCGACCCAAACTCTGCCCCTAAGTCTTCATGCCTTCCGTGTCAAAACAGCCACTCCCGGTGTGGATTGTTCGCCATATTTTTCTCTCAACAAAAACCTACACCATCCATCGTGAAAACCAACCCTATTTATAGACTGTTGGACGAATTATTTTAGCACCCAGGCCAGATTTGACCCGGATATTGGGTCCCAGCTGGCCAGACCCATTTCTGGGTCAGTATTGACCGAAACTGTGTCAACCTGATACATCTTCTTCTTTCTAGCTTATTTCACTTAACTGCAGTAGGAAAGCCTCTTCACTTCATTCTATCCAGAGCTGTCTGTTGCCTAGCAATGCCCTTATATGTTCTTATAGTTGATCTCTCCATCTTCTATTTTGTCTCCCTCTTTTTCTATCGGTATCTTGGAGTCCTATTGGTTGTTTTGCCCGCCCACTTGTTTTTACACCTCCTTGCTAGGTGACCTGCTCACCTCCACTTCTTTGATGTAAAAATCTTAATAATATCATGCACTCTTTCTTAGGTCCTCCTTTGTCACCTTGTACTTCCTTGTTACTCCTATTATTACTCTTTACATAGCACTTTATGTCACCCTTTAGTCTTTTCTCTATATTATTCGTTTTGCGGTTGTCCATCTCGGCACCACATGATAGAACAGGTATTCAATGCACTGATCGAATACCTGTTTTTTCAGGGACAATCTGAGTCAAAGGCCTCATTTTAACCAGATTCGGGGTCAGTCTGAACCAGAGGGGGGTGGCCCACTGGGACCCCCGAAGTCCGGGGCGCGATATTTTTTTTCCAGCTCAGTTGCGGCAGAAACATATGGGGCGCCGTTTGTCAATTAATTGTATTTTTGACGTGTTTTTACCATGGTTTGTAATAATTAGATGTAAACCATAGAAAGTGCTGTCAATTTATTTTGTGGTTTACATACCATAAATTTATAAACCATGGTTTATTAATTGACAAACGGCGCCCCACATGTTTCTGCCGCAACTGAGCTGGGAAAAAAATATCGCGTCCGGGGCAATTCCGGGTCTTTAAAGTGTCAGTGTAACCTCACAAAACACTGAGATGGAACAGTACCTGAAGTTAATTGTACTTGTGCCAAACTTGGAGGAAGTACTAAGCACCAACTGACCTTCCCCGCATTAATTCGTTGTCTACTAACGAGTTGTTGTTAGTATTGGTACAAAGTCGCTTTAAAGGGGTTGATAATGATACCAACATAATGAATGTATATATAGGTTGCAGTGTGACGTAAGTCGGCCATCTTTACGGGCAGTTTGGAACACACAGTCATGCGTTTCGCGTGAGAACGGCGTGCAACACGCGCACATTTCACAAAACTCATTGCGTGATTGGTCAGTGAACAACGCGGCTGCGTTAATAATTAGAGCGCTTGACGCGCTTGCAAGCCAAAATGCAATTTGCCCGTAAAGATGGCGTCTACTGGGAACTATCTATAATTGCCCCCCTCTAAATTAAGAATGATGATACAAGTATATATAATTTAGCATAAACCAAAAGAGACAAAATGGCATTAAAATTACATCAAAATAATTTTAAAAGATTTGGGGTTGAACAGAGAAAAATTAACTAGAGCAGGATTTAAACCTACGACCTCCTGTAACGTGCCGGCACTCTAACAACTGAGCTATCTAGCCCTATGTTGGCGGTCTCCCTATTTTGTCAATATCTGAGGTTTAAAACTTTACCCAGTCAGTTTCCCTTACAAAATAATTAAAGGCAAAGTTTAATGCCTTTGGTTTTTGGGACCGTTCGGTTGTTTTAATCCAGACATATAAAAATGTAGGTATTATAAAATAAAACTAACCTGTGAAAATTTCACTTAAAAAGATGGTCGCGTCTTTGAAATATCGCCGAAAAACCGGAGTGAATATGTCCATGCAGGAAGAATGATCTCTATATTCTGAGAAACGTTTCTGACAGAAACAATAATTTAAACATGAGGTTTAAAAGCTAATTACGCATCACCAAAGGCTTTCCTTTAAAAAAAAGCAACGTTTTTGAGTTGAGTTTTGAACTGACTTTGTGAGGGCAAATTGTGAATATTAGATATCAAAGTATTGAGTGCATCTGAAATAAAAGCACGTTCTTTTCTAATTTATTCTACAATTCACCCTTTTTATTATTCCTACATAATATGAAAACATCAGCAGTAAACCCGAAGCCATGACGGCACTGACTTCTGGATCATTAACAACCCTACTGGGCGAGAGTTCGCAGAATCACAGTGTCTCCGCAGTGGGTTGCATGGTTGGTAAGTACCTCAAAAAATGACTGAATAAACTACATGTCACTTCAGTTGCAATAATTAAAGAATGAATGAATAAAATATGATTTCACAGGTTAAAGACAGAAAAAGAAGTAGACTTAACGTGTGTGTGACAACAAACACTAGGTGTTCGGGTATCGCTGGGCTCAGTGCTGTGTCAATGCGTGAGCTATTTCATTAAGTTGAACTTTGGTGCTATTATTGTTTTGAGGTGCGTAACAAACTACACACTTTAGCAAAAGTCTTTTTAAAAAACACACGATCAAAAGCCTAGCGATTGTTAACGAGGTTTGCATGGACGGCTGTTTTAGAGACTAACAAAGCGTTTTGTCAAAAGCAGGTTGCCTGAACCTTGAACAGAGGCTAGACCACAAGCATGTTTGATGGACTTTGAACATTGCGGTTGATTCGCTCATCGTTTAACTGATTTAGATCGCGTATTGTGTGTTTATCCCGTGGTTTGACAGCGGGTCAATAAAACCCGTAATGATTGGTCAAAATTTCAAATATTTGTAAAAAAAAAGGGAAAGACGTCTTCACGAAGTCAATATCACTGTCTATCTATAAGCCAAGTTTCAACTCAGTCAAACTTTTGGTTTTTTAATTGCAAGGCTTCAAAAAGTAAAACTTAAAGGTATTACCACGTGACATACGATGACGTCATCAATCTGAAACTCCACACATTATGTTGTCAGCATAAAGGTCATTATGTATACCAATTTTGAAATGATTGTCATAAACTTCGCCCCAGACATTGTAAAAATCAAATAAATGGTTCATTAATTATGACTTTTACAAAATATTAAACTTTGATTTAAAGGGAGTTTATACTTTTGGTAAATGTCAAAGACCAGTATCCTCACTTGGTGTATCCCAACATATAGGCCTACATGAAACAACAAACCTGTGAAAGTTTAAGCTCAATCGGTCATTGCAATTACCAGAAAAAAGTGGGGGAAAACCTTAAGTGTTTTCACTGTTTTCAAACATCGAGTTTTCGACTCATGAGATCATAAAAACTAATTGTTTTACTCATTTCTCGAAAACTATAGCATTTAAAGCAAAAATATTTCAAAGGGAGTATCCCATCATGACCATCTTTATACCATGTAAGTTATGTGTGAATCTGTGAACATTTATATTTTTTACTTTTTACCAATGTTACAAACACCCTTTAATGAAATTCAATACCCGATGACATCATGACGTTTCTAAAATTGTGTCGTCTTGATTCTGAGGTTCAACTATCTTATGAGTTTCAATGTTCAATTCAATTTCAATCTTGAGTTATTCCGTAGATAAGCCCCAAAAAACGATTTTATTTATCAGCGCTATTTAATAAATATCCCACAAAAGAGGGCGCTGTTGAAAATTGTGTTTGCGCCCTTCCCGCGATGAAACAACAATGACGGCGACAGTGCACATACACAGTCAGCGCGTGAACTGCAGCTTGCATCAGTTTCAACGTTATGTGTACATAATGTTTTGTCAATCAAAGGGGGGGGGGGGGGGGGGGTACGAATGGGTAGGTGCGCTTCATTGTCCGGTTTTGACCATATTAAGGTCAAAATGTTGTCATGTCTGTGTTCAAAAGTTTGAGCAGGACTAACGTTCTACACCCTGATACAAAAATTATGCTGAAATGATCAGTAGCTTTAAAGATATATATAAGATAGGATACTAAGAAATTGTTAACTTCCGATTTGAACCAGAAGTAAGTTCAAATGTTGTACGGGTTCTGTGTAGCAAATGTCGAACTTTAAATGAGCTATCCGATGATGTGTAGATTATAAAAAACAAACAAATGGTTCATGAGTTATGCTTTTTACAAATATTAAACTTTGATTTATTATAATTCGATGCCCGATGACGTCATCATGACCTAAATAGGTTTGTGTCGTCTTGATAGTGAGGTCCAACTATCTGTTGAGTTTCATTGTTCAATTCAATCTCAATCTTGAGTTATTCCGTAGATAAGCTCGAAAGTGGTTTTTTGAAGGAAAAAAACGAAGGCGAACTTCAACCTAGGGTAACGACCCGGAAGTTAAGGTCAGACGATTTTTGCGTTAACTTTTCAAATGTTGCCCGTGTATTGATCTATCATATGCCTAAATATGAATACGTAGCTTAAATATTCAGAGACATACAGGCATTGGCGCGAGGTCACTTTTTGAACCTAAATGGCTTGTAACTTGACACCCGATGACGTAATCCTGACGTCACAAATTACTCGGCTTCTGCTAGTTATGTTCTAACTTCACATAAAGTTTCAAGTTGATCAAAGGTTCACAAGTATGCGTTTGCTTGCGGACAAAGCTCGGGGAGAAGAATAAGCAAAACAAAGAAGAAGTAAAAAAAAACGAACAAAAACAAAGAGTTGTTCGGGCGTAAGGCCCGAACACCTAAAAAAGAACGGCATATGTACCGTACCTCCAGATAATGGTTGGTTCTTCCGCGGAATAACTACGTCTGGGTTTTTTTCACTGGACGACGCGCGGCTTTACGTCCGACGAAAATAAATTAGTTCGGCAAACAATTATTTATAACTTCCTTGCGTTCCATTTTTTTTCTCTGTTTAACATGAATATTATTATTAAGCAATAAATTACGAATCTTTCCATATTAGTTTTGTTTAGCCCTCCGGGTGGTACACGGAGGTCTGAAATCCGATAGATCTACTTGGGGAGAAGCACTGCAGCTGTTGATAGTAAAAACTATTTTGAGAAAAGGGTTTCCTTCGAAGTAATAATATGTGGTGCGTTCGATTGCAGCTTTCCTGGATCAACCCCGGTGTGCTCATCCGGGTGAGCCCCTGACAAGAGCTAATCGAAAGCCAACTTCCCCTAGTATTCGAACCTATGATTCTTGGGACAGCCGACCGGAACTACTTTTATTGTGTACATTACCTCCGAAACTTTTCGTGGATTCACGAAGTATCGTAAAGTAGTTATTCTCAATGTAAAACTGCAACGTTAGATTATTTTACAACTCGATTGGACTGTTGATAATGAAGGGAGATGGGGGGGGGAGGGGAGGGGGCAGATTAAATCACTGTCAACCTCGGTCCCGGACACACGTTTTATTTAAGTTTGCACGAAAAGGCAAAACAACAGCCTCAACAAGAAGCCTTGAACTCTCTCTCTATAGCGGGGGAGGATACATGCAGTTTCTTGACGATTGGCAATTTCCTCAATCCCATGTTCAAAATGCTAGAAGAAGCAGACCGGAATCTGAAGTTGGTGTCAATGTTTCCAAATATCCATCAACATTATTTTTGAGGACCCTAAGGTCTTCCTGTTTTAGGAAAACAAAAATTAGACTTTGAGATGTGAAACTCAAATTCAGTTCCGATTCCGCTATTAAGGACGAGCCACAGAACACCCCGAACTACGTGTTACATTTGGTTATTGCTGATGATGTGTCATCGAAACTCTTTTTGACTTATTATACACTGCATAATTGAAGATGTCACAGAATTTGGGATAAACCAGCAAACTCATCAGTCTTATTTATCTCGTACTTATATTCGCCGATCAATGTTTTTGGACTGTATTATAAGTAACTGCAGTTTGACCCCGTCTTAGCCCTTTGCACACTGTACAACTTAGTCTGTAGTAATTAGCAATGGACCTTTCTTTTGCAACGTCAAAGCCCGAATTTTTGCCAACTGAGTGAGGTTGGGAAAACTATATGGGAAGCCATAAATGCAGCGCAAAAATAGATAGCCACAGTTTGTAGCAATGTTAACACAAATAATCAAAAGTAGCGTTGAATCTGTCGGAAACAAAGCAACCACTCATAGGAGGTGTATCATAGGCCTATTTAATTAAAAGTTTGCATGTTGAATTTGGTCGCAACATCTGTTAACACGATTCAATGTTTTGCTATCATTCGGCCGTCCATGCCAACCAGTACGGTTTGTTTATCAAAAATAGAAAGGTCTATAAAAACCACACAAATTTTCCCCGATGTCACCCATGTTCGTTTCACAGTATTAGACTGTGCAATTCTCGCGAGTACTCGAGCTTCAGGGACCAAGTTTTTCCCAACCATAATTGAGTTGTACGCGGCGCAATCTATTTTTTCAAATGTTTTAGTTCAACTTAGTATATGGTTATAAAAAGTTAATGCATATTAGTGTTAAATCAAAAACAACAAAAAATTAAACTTATAAAAAGATAACAAATCAACAAAGAAAACCCGATGTTAAGACTTGACCTCGGTTTCCGGTTACTTGTAAATAAATAAATGACGTTCATGTTATATCATTAGACTCAAATATTCGGGCGTGATTGGCAAAATAATACTAATAAGGTTGCTAAAAAAACACACAAGCATCCTCGTAACCAAGTAAAACATTTGATACAATGTTAATTTCAACAAATAATTTTTCTTATACAAAAATTGAAGTTGTAATTATAACAAATTGCTAATGGCTATTTGTATCTTCAAGATTTTAGATAAATATGATTTTAAAAGAAGACTTGATTTGATATTAAAATAATACTAATAGTCTTTGTTCAAGTCGTTTTCTCGTTTTCGGTATACGCGTGAGACTTTCACAGGATTTAAACCCCTTTCACACACTTGACACATTTCCTGGGAAAAACTCAGTTCACATTTTCACGGACTTGCTCACTAATGGAAAACTCCCGGGAACAGCCATTTCCTGAGAAACAGCTACCATTTGCTGGGAATGAAAGTTAAGCGGGATGACCCAGGGTTACGGCATACTGGGTGTTCATTTTCCCAAGGAAATAATTGCGTCAAGTTTGGTTGAAACGAACAAAGGTGTTAACATTGCCCAGGAATGTACTGTGGTTTTAATACACCGATCCATTAAGCCACGCCCATTTCTCATTGACCAATCACAACCGCGAAATCTGATCACCATTTGAGCCGTTTGGTGATCTTTGCACTATGGTGATCGGGTTTCGCGGCTGTGATTGGTCAACTCGTAAGGAGGCGGGGCTTAATGGATCGATCTATTGCATAAAGCTGGTAGAAATCACAAACATTACTTTTAGAAGCACACAAATATTTTCCTGGCAGAAATGGGATACCAACCAAATCAAATATTTTTTCCTTGTTTTTTGTTTCTTGACCAATTTTTTTGTTCGGCGTTTTGCTGTTACACTTTTGAGAGATGCTTACTCAAAATTAAAACAACCCTGATTCACTAAACAGGTCACAGTCACCTTGGGAAAAGGGTCGTGAGAAAAATATGACAAGTTTGTTTTTCAGGGCTATTCCCGTAATGCCCCAGATTGGAAGTCAACAAACCCAGAACAAAAACAATTGGATCATAATTCACATTTTCTAAAAGTCACGACGTTCAAATCTTTGATTTGAAAAAGGTGTGTTATAAAATTATATACGAGGCAAGACGCTTGATTCTGTCCCTATGTACAGTATATCTGGTGCATCTATTGAACAAACCAGGTCATTCGACTAACCGCAGACGTCCTCGATTAAATTGTGTGTACAAAACCAATTGGTAGTACGCTTTTCAAAAAACCAATTGGAGCCCAAACAATGAAAGAACGGAAAATGTCCTCGATTTACTGGTTCAACAACCTTGTGATGTGAAGAGGAACTGGGCGGCATGCGAGAGTTTATGGTTAAAGGCACTGTACACGTTTGGTAATTACTCAAAATATATATTAGCATAAAAACTTACTTGGTAACGAGCAACGGAGAGCTGTTGATAGTATAAAACATTGTGAGAAACCACTCCCTTTGAAGTAACGTAGTTTTTGAGAAAGAGATAATTTCTCACTAAAATAATAAAAGACTTCTGGCCAGAAGCCTTTTATCCTATCTGTGTGAAAGCACACTAATTTGTACAACAAGGGTGTTTTTTCTTTCATCATTTTCTTGCAATTTCAATGACCAATAATTGAGCCTAAATTTTCACAGGCTTGTTATTTTATGCATATGTTGGGATACACCAAGTGAGAATACTGGTCTTTGACAATTACAAAACGTGTTCAGTGCCTTTAAATAGAGAAGAACCTTTTCAATATATTTTCTTGCTTTCCCCATTTCTCCTTCCACTGTACTCTGATTAGTCATTCATTATTCCCGATTGCCGAACATCCCCACCTTGGAGAGAGAAGTAGGTATTATAGTGGAATCGTAGAATGACAAAGAATCCAAGCAAATCCATAGCACCATCGATCTAAATCGCCCCGGCGCTCTTTCGGCTTTGAACAAAAAAAATGTAAACCGTGGACGCAAGGCGGTGAAAGAATTCACCACTTTGTGTTTAGCTTCGGCATTAAAACTTAAAGATACGCTCCCGCGTCCCTTGCTCATAGAGAAGTCGCTATTTTGTAACATTACTTTAACATTCAGAGAAACAATTGGCAGGTTGCGGTATCACATTCACTGGAAGAATACTGCTTGAAGTCCCTCCATTTGTGTAATGACGATTCAAGTTTGGTCGTCTTGTAAACGTCATGGTGAAAAGAGTATACTGCAAACACAGGGGTGTTCAAATTTGACTCGGTAAGGGTGTTGTCACATAAATGATAGATACCGAAAAAGGAGTCAAAATGTACACCATATGGAGTTAAAATAACACTTATTTCTGCCAACATAATTACATTGGTGTTATTTGTTAATCTCTCTTGGGTATCTACAAGTGAAAACACCCATGTTGCCAATGTTAACACCATGTTAACACCATCTCAAAGGCATCTCAAAGCACACAAATTTGTGCAACAAGGGTGTTTTTTCCTTTTTTTCCCTTTTTTTGCAACTTCGATGACCAATTGAGCCCAAATTTTCACAGGTTTGTCACTTTATGCATATGTTGGGATACACCAAGAGAGAATACTGGTCTTTGACAATTACCAAACGTGTCCAACGTGTTAACAAACGTGCTAACAAATGTTAAATTCAGAAATTAAAAAACGACAATTAGGCCTAAAAGAATATATTTTAACTATTTTTTTCACAAATGCTAAAGACTCTGTATTGGCAGCCTTTGTATTGAAATAAAGCAAGAGTAAAACCGACCAGAAGCCACGAAAATTGTCACATTCTGCACTTTCTCTTTAAAAGTTCACGATAATTGCTCTAATGGAGAGCGGGAACCTGTGCTGCAGTGGAGTACCAGTGAAAACCATCCGGCCGTTCGCCCTGGAGGCAAGCTCACGTGCAGGATGCACTCCAACGATAAAACCATCGCATCGTTCACGTCCCTTTCAGAGATCGGTGGCGGGCCGCGGCCGCCCCCCCCCCCCCCCCCCCCCCCCCCATAAGCGACCCCGTAAAACCCCGAGGGGTGATTCCCACCTCCTGCCCGTTTAAATGTTTACTCGAAACCCGAAGCGTAAATGCCAGGCGTGTGAATCCCTTTTTTTAATATATATAATATATAATATAAAAAAATCAACTCACACGCGGAAACGAACAAAAACCGGGGGAGAATTAAAGAGAAAGAAAAAAATTTGAAAAAGGAAAAAAAGGCACCGCGGTTGTTATACTCTCTTATGCTATTGTTCGGATGCGTGAATCGTGAAGTCTGTCTCATTTTCCCCATGATTTCATTTACTCAGGGTTTTTTTTTTTGGTTTTTTTTTCTACAGCAACCCACCCCTCTCCTTCCTCTAGCTTAATATTGTTAATAGGCGGCGTTTTTCATCGGCGTTGCGAAAAGCTCAAGGACACGTTTTTGCAAGTTGTATTAAATTAATACAGACGTAAATTGGCGTTGCAGTCTCTGCGTGCTTGGCTTGAACTGTTGGGAAAGGGGTTCGTAGGTAGGGTCGTAGATTTGTCTTTGACAACGCAATCATCTGATTTAGAGGCAAATTTATAAAGAAAGTTAGAATAAAAGTCACATATGTGAAAGTTTACACTGCAAGACCTGTGTCAAAATTGGCGCCACGGGTCACATTTAATACACTCATATAGTGAGAATCAAAATTAACATCTTAGTCGACAAATTCAACGAACGCCGAAGCTATCGACCACTTGTCAATAATGCAAAAGAATTGTCGTTGATAGTATGAAATACAAATATTTGGTATTAACTAGTCACACCTTGAAAATTAGTGAGAATTTAAAGTATACTGAGAGGTGGCGATATGACTAGTTTACCTAATAGTACCTAGAAAATGTTGTTCTGTTTGGTTATAATAAACTCTAACCCTCCTGATGGGAGGATAGGTCTATACTTACAGAAATGTACCCCATCTTCGTCGCCAAAGTAGTATTTGGCGTGCATCGCCAAATAGGTATAGTGAGGATGGAGTCACTTGCAGTAGAGAGGGACAGGACACAGGTCAAGCTCGGTTCGATGCAGGATTCAGACTGCCGGCCTCGTGGACAGCCCGCAAACTGGTCACGCATGCCGTCGCGCCTGACTGCCTTTATTATACGTCACATGAAGGCACGTTGTAATATTACCACAGGTGCTAAAATAATGTAATTGTTACTATAACACCATCCGGTGTAATTTTGATACCCTTTTCAGTATTTATAATTATGCATGGTGTCAATTTTAACACCCCAGTTTTTGCATTGTAGGCCTATACTTGATGAGAAAACAGCAAAAAAAAATCACGGTAATTTCACAAGAACGTCAACTCAATCCACGTTTATGTAGTGAGGTGACAGCGGGTACCAACTGCATCTCTGGTCACAGAATTTACGATCAGACACCAAAGATTCAAATGTTTTGGGGTGACAACTTATCCAAACCATGATTACCCCAAAAAAAATACTTTCTCAAAATAGTTTATTATGCTTCTTACCAAATCAGTGTTTATGGTTATACATTTTGGGGGTATGACCCTGTACCTTTAAAGGTATATAAAGGTATATTAAGTCGCTATTTAAAAGTATGATAACTCATATAGGATTCATTCAAATCCTATTATTTAACATAATTTAACACTGGGCATTCCCCACCAACAAATAAAGTAAAAAATAGGCGATCACCTTTTCGGGGAAATGGTTTGTTTCAGATTGTGTATCACTGGAGGTTTACAGTTTGATTTGGCAAATGGCTGGAATAACTGGCTTTGTCTGATAACCGTTTCCTTGCACTGTAAGGGTTTGTATAGTTTATACAATAAGAACGTCGACTGTGGTTAACCAATGCAACAGTCTGGTACCTCGTCGAGCAAGAGGACATCGTCCATTGATAAATTAACGGCTACAGCTATGGCTGTGGCTGTTTCTAATGGTGTGTTGCGAAGGACGTAACTGACTTCAACGCATGAGCCGTAGCTGCCAATTCGGACACGGCTATATACATATTTAACTATAGATTTAAAAAAAAAAACATTTACCGTGCGCCGTTTACAGCCGATAACACAATGTTATTATTGATAATTATTCAGTTTTATGTTTGCTCTTGCCGCCCAGAACAACACAACCAAAATGGCCGTCAAGGTCTACAACCGCAGGAGCAAGTTCGAGTGCGCACCGTGGTTAACTATTAAGGTCGACAATTTTGACTCGAACCAAGGCTGGTCGATCATTGGTTGACTACTGTGGTCGACCATTTGGAACCAGCATCGGAACCATGGTTTCTTCCCTGTCTCAGTAGCTTTTCGTTTCATGCTAACCCCCTTCCAAAGCGCAGAAAGGAACCAGTGACACTGTAGCAAAACAGCTTGAATAGACCTTATGCATATGACGTCATTTGAGTAGGGCGCCCTCACCTAGAGGTCAAAAGGAAGAGGCTCATTGGCCAGTCTTGTGCGCCGCGCGTACAAATCAGCGCGTTTCCATTGTTTCATCATCAGTTTACCTCTAAGATGGCGGCTTGGTGACGTCAATGCATAAGGTCTATACCGTACCGATGGTTGACTGGACTTCCAAACGAGTCGTTCGAGTGAGTACGTCACTGCGCATGTATGTTGCTAGTCAGTGGTCAACCACGGGTCGACTAAAATGTGCGCACTTAAACTTGCTCCACGCAGTCAAAAATGTCCCACCTCCGTTTCGCCAGTGGCAATGACCGCATTATCGCTGTAAAGACCATCTTCATAACATGCCTCTGCAGCCTATAGCAGTAGCAGCCGTAGCCAAAGTCACTATAGATTCGGACGCAGCCCTAAGTCTCTTGATCTGCTCTGTGTTGCCAGTGTATGCTCTGGTCTAACATGAATCCAAACAAAGATGGCGGTAAAGGTCTACGTTCAACCAGTCAGAAACCCGCCTTTATTCCTTCTCTACCTCTCTCCCTCTCGTCGCGTAAAAAAAAAAAACACAGGATAACAAAAAAAACAAGAACTAGGTGAGCCGTTCGGAGGAATATGATCGTGGCCGCAATCATCCCCCGAACCTTTACACATCAACGTATTTTAATTCCCGTTTTACTCGTTCCCGGCTTTCCTTCCCCCCTGCGTGACCGGGTACTTGCCGAGCCGCAGTGTGTAACGTGGACCCTAATTCGCTAGTCGGCGTGCGAGTCACGTAGGATTCCCCCCCCCCCCCCGTGTCATCTGGCGTTACAGCCCCCTCCTTTTTTTTCTTTAGCGTTTCTTTGGCCCCCGTAGGGTTTTTTCTTTTCGTCCGCGTTGCTGTGAGATTTTACGAGTGATGTCAATTAAGAATTAACGTGTCGCTCAGAAATTCACGGTTGAATTATACGATCTGCCCACAGTTCAACATCATGTTGTGACGTCACCACTTGGTATCCGGAGACGACCGTGATCGCTACATGCTTATAATAATAGTTCGGGCTTCTAAGATACACCTTCAGGACAAAGGAAATATGTTCATATGAGACCGCGGTACTGTTTCCAGCCTCTCTATATATCTGCAGTCCATACGATTAACATTCAGTTGTAAAATTGTTATCTGCTGATTTGGCCGGGTCGCATGAAAGGAAATGGAAGACATGTTTTTGTTATCCGGGATATATTTTTTTTTATGACGTGTTTTGTCGAATGTTTGATCCGCGTTTGTTCTTGTTTTACCTGTTGTCTTTTCTGTTTGTTTTGTTCCGATGTCGTCGCTTGTTGGTGCATTAGCGGGTTTGTGGAGTTTGTTAATCATAAAAGTCTTATATATTTCTTCAGGTAATAACGGATCTAAGAAT
The DNA here is from genome assembly GCA_037783415.1 of Leptasterias polaris. Lineage (NCBI taxonomy): Eukaryota > Metazoa > Echinodermata > Asteroidea > Forcipulatida > Asteriidae > Leptasterias > Leptasterias polaris. The sequence goes on along the minus strand of JAZGTN010000153.1, from coordinate 1,961,304 downwards.
GAGGGTTTGAAAAAAAATTGCCCCCAGAACGTACAAATCTTCGTGGCATCAGCCTTGTGTTTCCTCCCATACCAAATGTCATCTCATTGTAGCTAAAACGTGGGTAAGTAGTAAAAATTGACAACCACTTTTTAAAATGACGAGATTCATCAGTGACCAGTGCCAGTGAACATAGGGTACTATACCAATATGGAGGCAGCGCGATATACACTAGAATGGGCGTGCCCCCTTTAAAGACAAGTTCACCATTGGAAATTATCGAGAAGGAAGAAATAACGATATCTTTCTATTTGAAATATTATGGCACTTCTTGCAAAAATATGTCAACTTCCACCATGACATCTTTATACCGTGTAAGTTGTGTGCAAATTATTGTGACCATTTATGTTTTCACTCTACAACATGTTATTGTTATGCACACACTTTAATTACTGTAAGTTAGTATATAATTGATATGTGATCTCTTAAGTTCACTCAGTCGCGCGCTAGTTCGCACATGACGGCAAAACTGCACTTCAAATCATGAAAAATTGATGACACATTCACGTGTGATGGGTTTTATCGCTATCTTTTTTCGTTTTTTTCCTTTTCTTCGATCGGCCCGTTGCATATTCTCTCCCGTGCATTTTTCATAAATCTATACCGCGAAAGAGACCTTTTTATTTGGACTCATGAAAAAGGTCCCAGGGCACACAGAAACAGAGTGTGTGTGGGGGGGGGGGGGGGGGGGGTTGAGAAGAAACCCATGGTTGTAATATTTAATGGTGTATATAGCAAGCTACTGTAGCAGCCGCTTCAGCCTTTTTTGTACAATCGATACAAGTGTGTTTGTATTGGGTCGAGTGGCGAGGCGAGAGTATTTGGGGCTCAGATCGTCCTGTTACCAGTTCGGGGTGTACGCGGTGGATGTAATGTCATGGACGGACCAGATGTTGGTCGGGTTGACTGGTGAAAAATGGGAAATCAGTATTCGGTTTGTTGCTGGTGTACGCCAACTCCTGTTGCTGTTGGTGAAGGGTTGGGGGCCAACTTTATAACCTCTTTCCCACAGTTAGTCTGTAGGTTTATGGTTTAAAGTTTATTAAGAAACATTCGAAAATTTGCGGTTCAACGACTGAATTGCGTTTTTAAATTTTACATTGTTAAAAACCTTAAAAGTACACGGAAAATATTTGGGAAAATAAAAACGAAGATAAAGATTTAAATCAAATTTGTATCACCTAAGGTGAAAGGTGGACATCAGAATTTGACTTTCCTTACCAATACTTTAATTGTAATACTTTCCAGTAGCCAGCCTCTGTCTTTTCTACATGGTAAATGTTACCACCAGTGTGTCCGACCTGGCTCCTCCTGTCAGGATGTTCGAGCGTGAAACCAGGCGTTCTGCTTGTTCTCACCCATACACTCTTGCTTTGCTGAGATGTGGAACAAAGAGCCATTCCAACAGCTTTATTCCACTGCCTGAATCTCTTTGGAACTCCTTGCTTGGTGCATGTTTCCCTCCATCCTACAATCTAGACTATTGAGGAACTATCAATACCTACATTCAGCTCTCCTGAGTGATTTTCATCTCAATTGTTTTCTTATTGTAACCCCTTTATACCAAGAGGCTATTAAACCTTGTCTAGGGCGAACGTGCATACACAATAAAATAAAATAATATTAAAATAATAGCGAGTGAGTTTTTTAAGGTGCTGAAGCTTGTAGAAGTCAGATTCATTTATTTGATTTTCTGATCTTCGATAAAAATTGCAGACATAACGCTACTGATTAATAGTGCATCAAATTACCTTTGCTTATCAAACGCCGGTTATGCAAAAAGGGGGAGGAAACCTCATAGCGTATTAAGATGAGAAGCGCAAAATGAAGGGAGCCCTCTACGGTGATCGAAGTTGATATGGCTGAATGTACCCCTTTTTCAGAAAAGAAAGCACAAGGTTTTATCTATTTTATTGAATTTAAAGCAATGTAGAATTTAGAATAAGCTTTTGCAAACTGCTTACCAGACCGTGGTGGGGGTTTTTTCTAACTGGAACTTGTTTGATTCTCCTTTACTTTGACCCATTTTTGGGTCAGTTTCACGGGGTCATCTGACTAAGAATAGGGTCAGTCCACACAGCACCTGGATCCGGGTCTTTTCGTGTATTTGTAGCCAAAAAACGAGGGGGGAAAATCAACATTTTTTTAAGTGTGCTGTCTTTTCGGCAATTCAACATGGAACAAGGGTTGACTTGAACAACTTAGAAAAGTAACTCCTTGAACCAAGACTAGATTGAACCGTGAATTTCCTTATGGAAATAGGGGAATAGGAAACCAACAAAAAACCTCCATCCCCATCACCCAAATTCACAAACATACACACACACTGTCTACCAAGTAAGTCACACAGGTTTGTTTATGGTGTAAACCGAGGACATCCTTTTGTTCTCCCATTGTTTAGAGTTAAGTTGTGGTTTTTTAGCGACGTCCCCATTGGTTTTGTACACAAAAATCAAAGCGAGGACGAACTCAGTACACCATATCCCCAGATCCCTTTTATTAAAGTCCTCGGCTCAATGCGTTGACATACCCACAGACTTCTGAGAGTTCTCACAGTGCTGACATTGTGTGGACTTGTGCAAGTCAATTAAGTCCAAAACCTCCGTGGGCTCTTTTAAAATCTCTTTCAAAGAGTATCTTGTCTCCCAATATGTAGCATAGATTTATCCCTTTGGTTTATTCTCCAGAATTGCTTCCTCCACTGCAGTTTTTTAGTCATCAGTTATCTCAACTTCTTTCGTGTCAGATCATTGTCCCCATGTATATCTTTGTTTTTGTAAAAATTAATCAGCTAGTTTATTTGTTCATAATTAATTAACTAAGTTTGTTTGTTTGTTCTGCTTTCTCTTCTAAAGGCACTCCACTACAAGCCTTGGCTTATTAGGATTGTGCCTCCACAATATTGCTTATTTAAAACATTTTGTTTTGTACTTTTCAAGATGGAAATAAATGTTACATTGAATTGAATTGAATTGAAAAGTGACGCACCCCCCCCCCCCCCTCCAATCGCGATGTACACAAAATAAAATCGAGGACTTCTTATTGGCTAGTATAATGTGAAGACACACACTCAAACCAACACCCCTCTTGACTCGCTCACAATACGATCCCTAGCGATTCGTATTTCAAAAAGCATAATAATAGTCTGGCAGAAAGATTGTGAAGCTGGCAGGTAGATTGTGAAGCTGTCGATCCTCACCGGACTTCCTTTTGTATAAACTGGTCGTTCTTCAATGTAAAGGCAATCCATTATATGTGCCACAGACTTTTCCCCAAAATGTTGTTTTTGTCTACAGACGCGGGTGAAATCGTTCCGGAATTATTGCCAAACTACCCGCTACTATCAGATTTCCCAGCCGTAACATTTTACGAGAGTGCTTCGCTGACCGTGTAGATGAAATGAAAATTAGAACTACATGGTTGCTTTTTAAATGTAACATTCGTTTCCTGAATTTTGTTCTGATAATGTTGAAGTTGGTGATAAAGATCTACTGAGCTAAAATCCTTGCAGATGTGCTGGTTGCCCGGTTAACCCAGTTCCTAGAGGTATTGTATACCTTTTAATACGTCAAAAAGGGTCTTTCACCTGTTTGATTCTCATTCTCATAGGGTGTCATGGCCGAGTGGTTTAGAGCATCGGATTCAAGTTCTGGTGGTTTAGTCATCGGGGTGTGGGTTCGAGTCCCGGTCATGACGCATGTGTCCTTGAGCAAGACACTTTGCTATAATTGCTTCTCTTCACCCAGGGGTATAAATGGGTACCTGCAAGGGTAGAGGTTGATATTGTGTTTGAAAAAGCCTTCGGAGCTGAGAAAGATTAAAGGAATGTTATTGGCCCAATGACCAGGGCACTAATGTAAAGCGCATTGATGCGTTATTGTGAATGCGCTATATAAAAACTAGTTATTATTATTATTATTATTTATTCTCGCTTACTCCCCCCCCCTCCCCCACCCACCGCAGCTACCAACTTATACAATAAATATCACGACTATAATTATCGTTATACATCACTCACGTAGATACAGTACTCATTAGAAGGAAATAATGAATTGACTATAGGAAGGATTGTGGGTCCTTTGGAATAATAGAAATGCCAAAGGTAAAAGTTGTTGTCAACGTAATGCTTATTTACAAGTATAATGTTAAAGAAAGGTACAACAAATGTAAAAAGGGAAAGTTTCAGCTGAATACAGTAACTAGCCCCCCCCCCCCCCCACGAAAGTTCCCATATTGTTTCACCCCATAGCTAATATACCAAGGACAGAGTAACCCATCATACCCAGCACATCAACAAAGGCACAATCTCCAGCATGCATGTGGTATTAACGCGTATAGCAAACCTTCCCATGTGAAATCAAAGGTGTACAAACTTTACGATCCTATACAGCAATCCTTCACCGATCTTGAACTCTTGGTGGCAGCAGATATGCCTCCATTACTGCGGTGTACCTGGGTGGTACTGCGCGGTGTACCTGGGTGGTACTGCGCTGCCTAGCGACTGGTATAAGGTTTGGGCTACACGGCGATCATTTGATCAGTCGCGGGTTATTGGACTTTCACTTTGCAAATCGCTTAAACCCGTCGCTAGGCAGCGCAGTACCACCCAGGTACCACCGCAATAATGGCGGTATCTGCTGCCACCAAGAGTTCAAGATCGGTGAAGGATTGCTGTATAGATAGGTTGCAATATGACGTAAATCGGCCATCTTTACGGGCAATTTGGAACACACAGTCATGCGTTACGCGTGAGAACGGCGTGCAGCACGCGCACATTTCACCAAACTCATTGCATGATTGGTTAGTGAATGACGCGGCTGCGTTAATAATTTGAGCGCTTGACGCGCCTGCAAGCCAAAATGCGATTTGCCCGTAAAGATGGCGTCTACTGGGAACTATCTATAGTCCGAATTGTTATTCAACCAATGGCTATGGTAGGCCTGTCTATCGCTGGATGTGGGTGGTGTGGGACCATTGAGGGAGGTATAAACAAACCATGATTATTCTTTTTTTGTGTGGAGGTTTATCCACACAGAGTGGAGGTTTATCCACACAGAAATATCCCGGAGGGTTACAAATTTAAATCCATATTTGAAGGTCAAATCGACCAAACAATCGGACATAGCATCTTCAATTTCATATTTAAAACCATTCCTTTATTTCGTTCGATCGCGTAGTCTAATGTTTGGACCCAAAAAATATTTGCCTGTATAAAGGGTCTTTGCAGATTTGTCATTTGAACAAATAATACAGGTAGAATCCCAAGTAGGCCTAATTATTTCTAAATTTTCTAAATTGTAAAGGACAAGTCTGCACTGGCTCTATTAGTTAGTCAAATATCTTTCTCATGGCATACTCTAACGGTGTGCCAGATTCCATGTTTTTATCATTATAAATATGCACAATCCCATCACCATAACCTACCGCAAATACGGCTGATTCTGTAGTGATCTGTAGCGCGAATTGGACCAAAGCTCAGAGTTAGTGATCAGTCCTATATCACAACCGTCCCAGGTCGTGCATCCGGGATTGCGCTCTCTTATAGACGGACGCTGGAGGCGCTTTCCAGTATTTATTCAGGTTTCGCGAACCTTCCGACACTAATTCACGCCGGTACGTCTCGGGTCGTTCGTAGAATCATCAACGTCCGAGTTGTTGCTAGGCAACGGTGAGCCGCTCATTTCTCTAAGCTTCTAATCGCGCCGTTTAACCCCTGGGTTAAAAAAAAGCTGTTAAGCCAAAACAAAATAGCCACACAAAAATGATATATGATTTTAGCTGCTGACCAATTTCTACAAAAACAAGTTTGTTTTATAGCAAACTGGTGGGCTTTTACTTTAGCGCCACAATAAGCTATGCCCTTGGCGTTCCATGCAAATTGGAGCTTCGCCACCGATCCATGGTCCCTGGCTCTCAATGGAGCTTCAGTGGCCCAATCATCCGTTTTTGCATTGGAGATGTTTGCAAGTGTACTAATAAAGAGACTGGAATGACAGTATATTTATCATCGGCTACTGAAGCCATTTTTGTCCGACATGTTGCCACTCCAGCAAATCTAACCCACACATTGTGACGCTCACCTGGATCTAAATCATGGTAATTGACAGTCCGTCCCCACAATTGTCTTCAAGATGAGTGCACTGCATATGAAAATGGATCTAATGGTGATTGAATACAGCAGGCCCAACCAAAGCTCTAGGCCTACAGTTCATTATAGACTCCAAGACTCGACGAAAACTTCAATCAATAGTTTGCTTTATCTGGTTTAGATTTAGCACTAGTTTCAAGCGTAACGGTCGGTGTCGCATCATGCCCTTTTTGCCAACGGGCCCCGGGAGTCATAAAAAGTACGCTAAATAGATCAGCCGTTGTGGCTAGCACGTTTTGTCAACGCACCGCCACTTTGCAGCCAGTCACGTACCGCACGGGGAAGTGTGAAGTCGAGACAAAGGAAAGAAAGCAGATGGGCCAGACTCGTCACTCTACGGCTCTTTCATGTTTTGTTTGCAATCATGTGAATTGATCAACAACACAAATTAAGGTTCTTGAACTATATTGAGATTGTATTAATGGAGCGATGTAACAATTTAGTATAACACTTAAGGAAGAGTTCTAGAAAAACGTGAGATCTGTAAAGTATCTTAAAACACTTACAAACAAGTGAACTGTGTTTATCACCATTGGTTCTATCATGGAGGTAGACGTTTCTACCTGTACGGTTCTGTAGACTTTGATTTTGAACCTTTATAAGCACATGACGTCATTTGATTTTGGCGCTCTCGGCTAGAGGCCAAACGAAGGCCGCTCATTGGCCCGTCCTGTGATCTAACAATCTGCACTGTGTGCGTTTTCCATTGTGTCATCTTCGCTTTACCTCAAAGGTAGCGGCTTGATGACGTCAATACACAGCGTCAATTGAAAAATGTCCCATATTCCGTTCATATATCAAACAGATTCATATAATAGTCAGAAGGTAGGTAAATGTTGTGTATTTTGTGTATTTTATTTTTTTTTTTTCATAATGTTTTTGAAAAACGAATAAAATACATCGATCCGATTGGTCTATAACACAGCTTTCCGTTGCTTATTATTGGGTTATTGGATGTATGTACATGTACATGTGCTCAAACGCAAACTTGTATCCTGCATGGAAGATACCATCCGTGAATAGACCGGAACATCGCAATCAAGATGCATTATGGGGAAACCAAGACAATAAATTGTGTCTTACTCTTACACCATGAACGGACTGTTGTGGCGTGTCGTGGCCGAGTGGATAAGAGCACCGGACCCAAGCTCTGGTGCTTCAGATCGGCAGAGTGTGGGTTCGAGTCCCGATCGTGACACCTGTGTCCTTAAGCAAGACACTTGACCACTATTGCTTCGTCCTTCAGATGGGACGTAAAGCCGTTGGTTCCCGTGTGTTGTGTAATGCACGTAAAAGAACCCAGTGCACTTATCGTAAAGAGAAGGGGTTTGCCCCGGTGTTCCTGGTTTGATTGGCTGCATATTGCGCCACAGCACCTTGTAAACCGTGACATGGTGCTATGTAAAGGAATAGGTCTCATACTTCAAAGGGAAAAATACTGAGCGCTTTGATACGCCCCTAGGGGTGTGATAAAGCGCTATATAAGAACCGAGTATTATTATTAATATTATTCTGACTAGTAGATTTGTATAGAAACAAAATGCTTTGTATTCCGACAACAATCTTTAAAATTCCAAGTTTCTTAATTGCCAAACATCGGATGATTCTTTGACTTTAAAACAATTACATCAATGGCCATCTTTCTTTTCTTGTATTTTCTTTTTGTTTGCAAGACTGTCCAAAACAGTGAGTCGTTGAAATTGTGCGCGAAGATTCGGATGGCACGTTAATCATATTAAATTTGTGTTTTTGTTTTATGTTTTTAGTTTTTGTTTTGTTTTGCTTTTGAGGTGTCTTTTAGTATACTGCCGGACGGTAGTGGCACTTAAAGTAAAACATGAACATGTACTCATTATCATCTCTTGTCGAGCATATCTTCACACAGTGTTCGTTGATTTTGAGAATCACATCAAGCGACATTGCACACTGAAACAACCAATCTTTTGGAAATGCTTTCCCCCAGTTTAGTTTTAAAACCGTACTTCAACTATACCTCAAAATTAGCCAATTTAATTTTAGACATTCCCAGGGCATCATGATCGCGAACTGTCCCGATTAGAGCAGAAATCGTCCAGCTCGTGCACAGACCGCTATCAGTTGCTCAATCAGAAACTATCTGTCCACACGGGCCCTTTTAACACACACATTCCTTAATTACATAGGCCCCTATTTTAATATGGAAGCTAAAAATCGTTAAGGTAGAAGAAGAGAAAAAAAAAGATTGATCCTGTATCAATCTGGAAAGAAAATCCCATCAGAGGCTAAATAAAATGATATGTTGATATAGTTACCCCCCCCCCCCCCCTTCCCTTCTTCGGAGGGGGAGAGAGAGCGAGGGGGAAGACGCTCGCATTGCGCATTAACACACACAAAAGAGAGTCGAGTGCATGATCCACCGGTGCATGATCGGTTAGTGAACCGTAAGAGCTTTCACCGTGGGCCGGGGATTTATTGAAATGAACTGCCACGCTCCGGCGAGATTAACTCGCTAAATTCAGGTCATCTCTCTTCGTATTTAGCGGTTTACTTTCATGACATTAAACCCTAATAGTGGTGACTTATAAAATCATGCTGTGGGGAGTTTCGCCCCGGCGTGGATCTCGGTTTGCGCCGTGTATTTAAAAGCGGAGCTCTGCGTGAATTCGTACTTTGCGTGAGTTTGTTGTTGTTCATGTTTTTTGTAATCAACCATAGACCTATACACGAAGCAACCAACTTGTGAACAAGTTAGGCTTAATCCGTTATGTAAGTCAGGAGAAAATAGTGACAAACGTGCACAATTTCCAGCATGTAAACACGTCGTCCTTTATATTGGTTGCAAAAGAATTACCAAAATCAGCTGTTGCAGGTGTGTGTTTTTTCTTCAGATTTTCAGGTACAGTTTCAGAGGGAAATATTTCATAGAACAAAATTGTTCTAGTGTGAACTCCTATAAAATCAGTAAGCTTTTAGACTAAAATTAAACAATGACGTTTTTATCCTTTAACCAATCCTGTAAATCAAAAGGTGAATGAATTGAACAATTCTTAATTGTATTGTTATTTTGTTTGTCACCTTCACTGTGTTTTGTGCATGGAGTGTTGGACTCACGACAACCATTGTGGCAGCGTCTATATAAAACAACGCTAGTACGCCTCCTTGTCCCTAAAATAATACGACAGCCCCGCCACCACCACCACCACCACCCCCACCACCCCCACCACCACCACCCCCACCACCCCCACCACCCCCACCCCCACCACCCCCACCCCCACCACCCCCACCACCCCCACTACACGCTACAGCGTAGAATAACACTATTGACATTACCTTTGTTTCCGCATCAAAACATCTCCTATCTTATCGTAAGTCAACACAAACCTCGTCAGATTTGGGTGTTTTTTTTCTATTCTCTCTTTAGAAGACAATCGATATCGGTTTGGTGTGATATTGTGAGATTAGACACAGACTATTGGACGATATTGTGTTGAATTGTTGTGCAGAAGTTGTTGAAGAGGCGACATGGAAACTGTGAACTTTTTCCCCCGTTGTATTGAACGAACGTCAGGGGACCTTGAGAACTACTTCAGTCCGGAGCCTTGTCGGTGGACTTTGGTTGACGTTTCGTATCGCTCTTCTGATAGACGGCGTTGAGGGCTGACGATAAGCTATTGACAATGACTTAATGAATTTTCGAACTGGATGAGGTCAAAGTTTACGTGGTCATAGGTCACACTGTTACATATCAATTTAAAGGAACAACGTTGTTGTTAAAGATGCTAGGCCGAATTCAGGCAAAAAATGAAAGTTACAAGCTTCATTGGTAAGAAATAAATCTCCCAATGATATTTCAAACGGCATTCAATTGCATTAGATAATACAAGTTAAGGGAAAAATTCAATTTCTTTCTTTTACCGTTAGATCGATTGATAAGCAATCTTTGTTGCAGACAGAAAAATATAAAGATAAATTTGGTAAACCGACCTGAATTTGTTCGCCACCCATGTTTGTGATACGTTGCTCTAGAAACAAACTGTTAAAAATTGACGGTATGAATTAGTGCTCTCACTCAATCTTGTTCTTTAACTCATTGCTCAAAATCCCTTTGACGTCTTTTTCAATCCTGGCGTGTCGTTGCCGAAAGGATTACGAGCACCGGACCCAAGCTCTGGTGTTTCCGATCAACAGAGTATGGGTTCGAGTCCCAGTTGTGGCACTTGTGTCCTTCATCAAAACACCTTGCCATAATTGCTTTGTCCTTCCCGTGTACTAGGATTTGGTACTGAATCATTCAAAGATGTCCTGTCATGATAGCTCACACTAAAATACTACCACTTAATGTGCACGTCACTTTAGTAGCAGACGTTTGTGTTTCAGATTGAGATAACATTCTTTCCATCAAGTTGTCATTAATCACATAGGAACTATTATAACTATCGGTATTGTCATATCAAGAGAAGTGACACCATTTTAGAATGGGGTCGTTACCTTTACTGTACCCCACACCTTTGTTAAGGTGGCTTGCAAAGGACAGTTACCGAGACGTAAGTATTAACGTCAATTTGCTATTCAATGTTCGATCATGACAATGTCCGTATGATGTCGATGTTATCTTTAACCCACCGTACTTCAAGGATAAAATAATCCGCAGACGTATTTGGCCCCGTGACGCAGCGGCAGAGATCCCAATTGTTAATTTCCCGGATGTTCTGTTCTACATCTCTGTTGTGTAAGAACGAGTTTATAAGAACAAAAAGCCATGTACCTTCCGTATTGGATAGGCCTACCCGAGTTTAATTTCCCCTGGAAGTCAAAGGCCCAGACTAATTTAGATGGTTAAAACCTCACTTTAAAGGGCTCTAATGGTACGCCATTCGGTTTTATTGGATCAGAGTGTATTCCAGTCTACTATAGTTTTTAGTTCTCGAACTCAGTAGTCGTACTGGAGTAGGTACTACTCAAGTCAAAGTACCGAGTACAAACTACTCGAGTACGAGTACCGATTACAAGTACATTACCGAGTAGGAGTAGTACTCAAGTACGAGTACTGAATACTACTTGAGTACGAGTACTACTTGAGTTCGAGTACCGAGTACAAGTACAGTACCGAGTTTGGGTAGTACTCGAGTACAAGTACCAAGTACGACTACCGAGTACGAGTAGTACTCGAGTAGGAGTACCGAGTATGAGTACTACTTGAGTACAAGTACATTAACAAGTACGAGTTGGACTCAAGTACAGTAACCGAGTATGAGTACCGAGTAAGAGTAGTACTCGAGTACCGAGTTCAAGTACATTAACCGAGTACGAGTACTGAGTAAGAGTAGTACTTGAGTAAGAGTACCGCGTACGAGTACGGTAACCGAGTACGAGCAAGACACTTAACCACATGCTTCGTCCTTCGGATGGGACGTAAAGCCGTTGGTCCCGTGCGTTGTGAATGCACGTAAAAGAACCCAGTGCACTTATCGAAAAGAGAAGGGGTTCGCCCCGGTGTTCCTGGTTGTGGCTGCTTAATGCGCCGTAGCACCTTGTAAACCCTTATAAGGTGCTAAATAATTGGGTCTCAGATTTTCATCACTGCAATAACCTATCTTTCTGAAAGTATGTATATACTCAGCGCCTTGAGTACCTTGTTTGGTAGATACGTGCGCTATATAAGACTTCGATATTAGTACGAGTAGAACTCGAGTAGGAGTACGGAGTTTGAGTACGGAGTTTGAGTTCTACTCGAGTATGAGTACCGAGTATGAGTATTGGTACTTGTACTCAGCTTGTGAAGTATTCGTGCATAATGTCCATACTCGGTAAGTGACTGAAAAATATGTAGTCTGTACTTAAAAACATGTACTTGATACTCGACTGAAAACATGCTCAGATTCAATTTTAAATACTCGTGGTAAAAAATCACTGGTACCCTGAAGGCATCCTTTGCAAGGAATGGAGGAAAGCTTTACAAAAACTACGATGTGTTCATGTTCAAAAGATAATTATCATAGCAAGCGCATCTTGTTGTCTAGAAATTAGTCACACACAAAATTAAGGTTTTATACCTCATTTTGTAGTATTCTCTTAATAAAGTGCTTGTACTCGTACTCTGATATCCAAGTACGTATACTTGATACACGGCTGTTGGACTCGGTACTCATATACCAGAATACTCCGTACCGGTACTCGAGCAGATTTACTGGTGCTCGATGTCCAAAAGAGTGCTACTCGGCCTCTCTATAGTACTCAGCAGAGCTTGATACTCGACTGCATTTTTCATTGTCTTGCTTGGATCGAGTCCGTAAGTGTACCGGTAACGTCACAGTGCTGTTTTGATTCCTACCAGCCACCGCTTTGCCAATGGCCAAACCTAGAGCCGGACAACTTGCCATAATAATGTTGCATTATTGCATCCAACTCGATACATCCGAACCGAGGCTTGAAGCTCAAAATGGTCTGACCACCTTCTTATACAATGAGAATCTCCGTTCGTTATTGCTGTTGCACACATAGGGAACATGACGAAGATAGTGATACCAATCATTAGAGGTGTCTCCAACACCGTGTTTCACTTCCATTATGACCTTTCAGCAATCCTGGAAATTTTAAAATAGTGCGACAAAAAAGTAAGACCAACAAACAAAAACTCTTTCCAAAAAGTCTGACCCCGGGCGTACCTATATTACATAGTATCTGGTATCCAAGTAAATTGATCTATTAGTATTAGGCCCCGTGGAAAACTCCCCAATGATCACGCCTCTTCTCCCGATATGCCCGAAACAAAAAATAAAACATGGACAGAATGCAACATTGGGATTTCGGACTATACTCTGGGAATGAAGCGTCTATTTTCAGCGGTGTTTTCTGTCCACAGCGATCAGTCACTGTTTCGTGGGGCGCCGACGTGACATCCCTGACGGTTGAGTTTAAACCATGGTTAAACCCCAACTGAACACGGATCCATTGCGATGGTGATGATGCCTTGTCTATCCAAGTCGCAGCATTGTACTTCATCGATTGTAGATTGATTGATCTATCTCATGCGCAACCCTTTTCATGTTGCCCTTTTTAGGGAGAGTGTGGCGGGAATTTAAGACGTAAATTTGATCATGAACTTCTGTAGACACGGAAGTCACGAGGTTCCGTGCTAAGACTATTAGCCTAGTTTCAGTGAAGAAAATGAAAGTTTTAAAGTATATGACAAACGTTATAAAGGGTTCTCCAACGCAAATGGACCGAGAACAAAATATGCAGATGTGGTGGCTTGAGTTTAGACTGGTGCCCTGTGTGTATTGCTTATGGGTGTTTTTAGTACATGTAATGCGTTGAAGCAAAACAAATATCAAAAGAGAGAGAGAGGAGAAAGATGGCCGTTGTGGGGGTTTCGCACTCGGGTGACATTTCACCTTTGACCGACAAAAAACTTGTTTTGCTCTGCACGAAGTACTTCAGTGTAAACACAAAGAAGTCCGCACTCTGGACACTTACCTAGTTCATATTTCCATAAACCACCAACAAGTAAAGTAAAACTATAATATAGTGTATTTGTATTACCCTAGGTTTGTTTTTATAGATTTAATCAATAATTTAAACACAGTCAAGTATTACACGTGGCATTTTCTTCTTCTTCTTTTTTTGTAATTAATTATTTGTTTACTAAACCAGCGCAAATAGATTCAAGAACCATCGTCATCCCAACACCATCTGATAAACCACCACTTAATTATAAAGGAATGGCAAATATTAATTCAATCAATCGCATCGTGGACTCCAGATTTGTGCACTATACCTGAGGTACATAGTGGAGCTTGATGTACATTTTTTTTTAAGTGGTCTTGTCCCCCGGCCACACCAGCATTTACTTGTTTACTTATAAAGAGCATTCATAATATGTGGCTTGTCTGGGTGGTTAAGAGCACCAGACTGAAGCTCTTGTGTAACTGATCTGCAGAGTGTTGGTTCGAGTCCCAGTGGTGGCACTTGTGTCCTTGAGCAAGATATTTTACCACAAATGTTCTGTCCTTCGGATGGGACATTAAGCCGTAGGTACCGTGTACTATAAGATCGCTAATGCACGTAAAGGAGCCAAGAACACTTGTCGTGGAAGAGCAGGGGTTAACCTGATAGTTGACAGTTAATGACCACATCAAATAATCCAAAGAAGTAAAGACATCGTAATTCTGCTATTTTCAGAGTTTGTGGAATGACTCCATATAGTAGGTTTTCCCGCCAATTTCAACAAAGAATCATTTAATTTTTTTTGTATAATCAGTTCTTGTGATGTTTTGGCCTCACTGCCGTTATGGGGTTTCTTATTTCTTGTGTTCTTTTAAATCAATTCACCCCCCCCCCCCCCCCCCCCCATTTCCCCTCCCCAAACCATCCAAGCCCACCTTCTCCAAATAGCTGTCCCCTACCTTGTCAGGCTATTATTAGGGTTCCCCTGTTTTAACGCCTGTGTCCGAGGTCCACCCCCCTCATTTTCTTAGATGTTATTGTCTGTAAACCATTTTGCCTTTTTAAAATTATCCTAGAGTTTGTTTCATATTTTATCATTGCTATTTGGTGAATGACAATAAAAAGTATATCAATTTTTTCAATACCGCCTCAATCAACTTCGTTTGAAAATGATTGCTCCGTTGCATCAGCATTTAACAGTCAAAGGGGGTAATTCAATGTCAACAGTTAAGCATTCACTGGTCAAATAAGATAATTCAATTGCATTACGTCGCATAGACCATTCATTTTCGCAAAAGGCAACAGCAATAAGCTGTTCAACCATTCAGTTTCATCAATAAATAGCTAGGTATAGTAGGAATTCAACTTAAAATTTGGTAAATTATAGTCTTGAATGTCCACCATCACAAATGAGATAGCTTGGCCGAAACGGAACCTGTGTGAGAAGAACGAATTGTGTGCACGAAAACGAAATTGGATGCAACGGTAGCCTAAAGGCAGGCTATACTTTTGGTAATTGTCAAAGACCAGTATCCTCACTTGGTGTATCCCAACATTATTATGCATAAAATGACAAACCTGTGACAATTTGGGCTCAATTGGTCATCGAAATTGCAAGAAAATAATGAAAGAAAAACCACCCTTGATGCATAGAATTGTGTGTTTTCAGATGCCTGAGGAAGGCCTCATGCCTGAAGCCTTTCTCAGATTCAAATTATCTCTTTCTCTAAAACTACGTTACTTCAGAGGGTGTCGTTTCTAACAATGTTTTATAATATCAAAAGCTCTCCAGTGCTCTATTACCAAGAAAGTTTTTATGGTCATTAAAGTTTGGGAGTAATTACCAAAGGTGATATCCTCCCTTTATAAAAAGAAACACTCGTTTAAATTCATTGGGAAATGTGTGACTTTGAATGCGTGTTTATAATGAAATTGAATTTAGGTAAATTGACCGGGGGGAAACTATAATAAAAAATTAGGCTAGGCTTAGTGGAGTGCTCGCGGTAAATTTGAATCCCCCGAATCAGGAGATTGTGATCCGTGCCCAAATCATTAAACTGAATCAGCAGAAAATGTTGCTTAAGCAAAAAGAACCAGCCTATCTGGGCACCCGTCAACAGATGTAAGCTCTGCACTAGGTTGGTAACCTGGTGCCGCTAAGCAAGATCAGTCTGTGGTTAGCAAAATTGAAGCAGGGCACCAGTTACAAGTCTTACAATAGTGTAAACTGTATTGCATTCGGCTGGGGACTGTTACTGCCACTCAATATGATAAGTGTTGATCAACACCTCTTGAAGCATGATTTTTACAATCTCAGCACAAATCCACTTTTATTCCAAATTTCCCATTAAAAATATCTGCGATCAGAAAACAGTTTAATTTCTTCCCCTGCACGTTATACTCTTCTTCACCACGCTGCTGTTACCGGTACTTGTTTAGCCGGTAGGATGTATATTTCTGTCTCTGCCTTTGTTTGTTGGCCCGTTTTCCTTTAATTTGATTGTGCGATAGTGTTTACCTTGGTGAAACCGCGCGTAAGCATTAGAATTATTGAGCGGCTGGATGGGTCCCCACGTATTGCAGAATAATGGCATCGAACTGAATCGCTGCACGGAAATGTGAAAGAGGACTGCTGCTCTACGACGGCAATATGAGTGTACCTTAATTTAGGGAGAGTGGACACGGTGTGTCTTGGAGGTTGCCGCTGTTTCGGGTGGGCAGGTTCTCCTCCTTTCAGTATTATTGCCAGTAGTGTTTCGCATTAAGGAGTTACCATTGTTGCTCCCCATATATTTCGGGACGGGACACGTTTTAAGAATGTTTTACGCGGTGGCCACGGTTTTTGGTGTTTTCAGTTGGATTGGGGTTTTCCGTTTGTTTACGGTGGCCAGTGTTTTCTGCGTTTTTGTTAGCGTGTTCCATGTTTGTGTGATGTGGCCATTGTTGTTCCCGTGTTTTGCGTTGCTATTAATATTAGCGTGTTCCAGCATGCTTTGTGATGTACAGCCAGTATATGTTCAGTGTTTTTACGGTGTTGGCGAGGTTATACGTGTTTTACCTTGTGATGGCTGTTGGTTTTGGATTTTTGTTTCTTGTCTTACCATGTGACCGTGAGCAGGGGTCACCTTCCGTGATACAGGGTGACCGGGGTTTCCCGCGTTGCTCGTTGTGGCAAAGATTTGTCGTACGATTTTGCGGTAGGACCTGAGGGTTGTCCTTGTTTTGCGTGACCAGTATTTCGCATGTTTGTTCTAGTTTCAGGCTCTATTGAAACCCGGAACACGTCTTCTTCAGTCGCATCACGCCATGTATCCACATGCCTTATAGACTACGGTTCAAGACGCTAAATTGTACCCGTTTGTTTCATTACGAGAACAAGACCAGCACACAGGAGACTACACACACGTCACTGTATTGCAACCGGTTTTTGGGGGGTTTTTGGTTTTTTTAATGAGATATCGCCCAACTCACAAGGCCACGGACGGCCACTCAAGGTGAGGGCTACACATAACTGATTTGGGCTATCGACCCAAATCAATTGAAACCAGGGACACGTTGCCTCCTACTCCTGGGGCTGAAACAGGGTTACCCCCTTCACAGTCCGTTAAACTAAAACAAGTCGAACAGAGTATTCTGATTCATCCCTCTTTCTGTAGATTATCTCAGCAGACCAGGCGAAGTTTACTGATCTACACAGGCGACTGCACGTGACACTGTGTGTTGATCATTAAACTAAAACGAGTCGAACAGAACATTCTGATTTCACGCCACAGATTGTCCCAGCAGACCAGGGAAAAGTTTATGGATCTAACATCCGCGGCCATAAAGACATCCATGCTCCCGATTTAGACTAAATTCAACCATCATCAATTATCCCGGATCGAGACAGAGGGAGCAGAAAGAGAAAGAGAGGGAAAACGTTTTTCATCTTGAGATAGGTCAGAGTTGCAATTAGAGACTACCGCCGAATATCTCCTTACAATGTTTACTCTAGAGAGGGGAGGATCGCATCAGTTTTGTAATTTCCTGAAAATATTTCTCTGTGGTTATCACCAATAAGGAATGACTGTTTTGTTTTTGCTTTGGATCATTTATCTTTTTTTCAATCTTTGTTTCCCAATGGTTTCATAAACAGATGCTTGACTAGACAAATTGGTATTTTCGAAAAATGTCTGTAGAATTGAGATGGATCGGTGGTATGCCATGATCAGTGTCAGCAGGTAACAGCCGTTTGTATACGCAGCCTCATGAATTTGCTCTAGTAAATAATAATAATAATAATAATAATAGATTTCCTATTGAGATGTTCGCTGCTTTTACCATTGATTGTGTGTGGGGTCGGTTCTCAGAACAATCTGAACTAAATTTCTAAATCTTAATCGAATTCAATAAAATCTGAACACGTTTGGTAATTACTCAAAATATATATTAGCATAAAAACTTACTTGGTAACCAGCAACGGAGAGCTGTTGATAGTATAAAACATTGTGAGAAACCACTCCCTCTGAAGTAACGTAGTTTTTGAGAAAGAGGTAACTTCTCACTAAAATAATAAAAGACTTCATGCATGAAGCCTTTTATTAGCATCTGAAAGCACACAACATTTTCTTTCTTTATTTTCTTGCAACTTCGATGACCGATTCAGCCCAAATTTTCACAGGTTTGTTATTTTATGCATATGTTGGGATACACCGAGTGACAATACTGGTCTTTGATAATTACCAAACATGTTCAGTGTTTTGACTTAATACAAAAAATTGTGAAAACTATTAAACTACAATCTAAGCATTGTTCTGGTGCACTGCAAAAACTTGGGTGTTGAAATTGACTCCATGGGTGTTGTCACATGTTATAGATACCGACAAAAAAATAATAACAAATTACACCATAAGGTATTAAAATAACACTTAATTCTGCAAACACAATTACATTGGTGTTATCTTAACACCATATAATGTCAATTTTGAATCTTACTTCAATTCAAATCAACATTTATTTCCACATTGGTATAAACAAACAAAAAAGAGAGAATAATGAACAAATTTAGAGCAATTATTTAAAATCAAAGACATTCAAGAACTGATTAGGACATTAATAATTAATGAAAACAAAAAATAAGTAGAGAAATCAAAATAGTATAATATAATGGAGGCGTAGCAAACCAATGTGGGGGCATTTTCAGAAGCCAAAGGAGGCTTGTAGTGAAATGCCTACTGACAAATACAAAACAAATTATAGCAGAAACAAAATAAATTTAAAAAAAACAAAAAATAACAATTACACTCATAAAGGAACACGTTGAACGAGAGCAATAATAAGAGTGATAATAAAACTAAAAAGAAGGTAGTTATAACAACAATGACATAGGAGGAGTTTTGAAGAGGGATGACATGAGTATTATATTATAACGCCACAGTTGGATAACAATATTAAGGCTGGAATGCATAAAAGAAAGGAAGCTAAGCTGAGTACTTTGAAACCAGCAGTGTTTTGAGTGTGGCCTTGAAACGACCCACAGACGGCTGAGTTTTGAACACCTTGTCAAGACCATTCCACAGCCGTGGCCCCCGAAATCTAATTGTTCTGATAGTGTATGCTGTGCGGGTGAAGGGAACGTAAAGATTGTTAACAGAACGAGTACCGTACTCGTGGGTATCATGAACTGCTGAAAAGTAGGATAAAAAAGGTAGAAGGAAGAAGTTTATGAACGTACCTATTATACATGAATATCCCGATGTGAAGTTTGTTGATTTCAGTAAGAGGTAATGTGTTCAGCCTAAAAAAAGGTGGTGCGGTATGGTCCCGAGGATGTGAAAGTGTGCAAATTCTAATGGCTCGCTTCTGGAGTGTTATCAGAGGAAGCAGTTGATTGTGGCTAGAGGATGCCCAGACAATATTACAATAGTTGAGATAAGGAAGAATACGAGTATTATAAAGAGAAAATAGAGTGGATGGAGGAAGAACAGCACGTAGTTTAGACAGAACACCAATATTTTTGGAAATAGTCTTGGAAACGGAGGAAATGTGGTCACTCCAGGTGAGTTTGTCATTTAGGATGACGCCAAGAAATTTAGTAGATTTAACCAGACTATAAATGGGAGTGTTGTCGATATTGATAGAAGTAACTGTGTGTTGTGGATAAGGACGATAATACAGAAAGTTTTACTTTTAAGTAATATTTAATGTAAAACACGTAAAAATTGAAAAAACTTGCTGTGTAAGGTGTCAGCTTGGGCTGCAAAGCGGTGGAGTGCTGAAGAGCGTGCTGGCTACTGCAGGACAAGGAAAATAGTTAAAGAACACGAAAACGTCCAATCCAAGAAGAAGGCGTTCCGGTAAGTCCGAAGAAATGAAGAGTCAAACTGGCAGGTAAAGTCTGAAGAAAAGAACAGGAACAGTTCGAAGAACACTTCAGGGCAGGAACACTGCAACAGGAAATGACTAACACTGAGACAGGAGCGAAGAGCAGCTACAAGAAATTCTGCGAGGACGGCAGCAACCAATCTGGGACCAATGGGTGTCTGTACAGGTGGAAGCACGGCCTTGTTATCGATGGTGTCGGGCAGGTAAGAAACCGCTGCCACTAAATGTAACAAGTGAATATCGATGTTACAGGGTATTTGCCGATAGATGCAGAAAGAAGATACACAGAAACGTTCTTGAATTGGCTATAATATAATACAGGCGATTTATTGTTCTATCCTGGGCTGGTAATTCGTACAGAACGAAGAGTGTAGAGAGAATGAAAACATTTAGAAACAACTGACATTATAATAGGGAATAGGTAGGCTTGGTCCCTGACCGGATAATAGTGGAGGTGAATAGTGGGTGTATCAGGTGGGCCTACCACATAGGCGATTTATGGGGTTGAGTCCTTTGGTCAAGGAACTGGACGGAAGCTTGATAATTGGGGATAATGGGGTTTTCTAGAAACTATATCTATTAAAATAATTGCTGGTGATAACAGCTGGATTCAGGGTTTACAGTATGAAAACAGAAGGAGTAATTTGAAATAAAGGTAAATGATCCGAGATATCAACATTAAGAATACCTGCTGATATGATAGAGTCATTGTTAGTAAGGATGTTATCAATAAGGGTGCTACTAATTGGGGTGACACGGGTGCGGAAACCATATGAATAAAATGTGTTAACAAAGTCGTCTATGGCTCGATGATCAGAGCACTTCAATAAAATCAAGGTTAAAATCGCCCATCAAATAGCACAACTTCCCCTCTTTAGAAATGGCATTCAGACACAAATCAAAATGATGTAAGAAATTACCAGATTGAATACCGGGAGCCCTGTAGACATTTCCTACAATTAAATTACAGGCGTGTTCACGTTCAATTTCATTGAACACGCTTTCATAATCATCTGAGGATGGCATCAGATCACCACAGACGATGAATTTCAGAGATTTATCAATGAACATAGCGGCTCCTCCTCCAATTTTTTGAGAACGGGAAGAATGAATCAAGCTGTAATTGACCATGTTAACATACGGAGGGGGAGTTTCTTTAAACCACGTTTCTGTGAACCCGTAGATGGTGAAATCACAAGAAAGAGTAGAAAGATATTAATGTCGTAGAAATGTCTACAGAGGCTCCTGGAATTCATGTAAAAATAGAAAATGAACCTTCCTCTTCAATGTTTAAGCTGTTAAAAACCATCACTATGTAAATTCAAGCAAATATTGTCGTCAACATTATCAAAAGAATAATTGAAATTACAATTACGCAACATAAAATCTTAGGAAAATAAGCAAAACAAATAAAGACAAAAACGTGAAACGGGAAGGGAAGGGGGGAGTATAGGGAACAATAAACGGGGTTAACAAGAATAAAATAAAACAGCAAGAAAAGGAGGGGGATTGTTTATATCAAAACTAAAACAAAACAAAAAGCGGAGGCCAGAGCAGGAACATCACAGTGAACTTATACTATTACTAGCAATGGTAATGAGCAGAAATACAGGTTCCAGCCTCATGGCTCCACTCACCGCAGAACCCAACGTGAGCCATGAGACTATGGGGCCCTGGTTAATAAACAGCAGAAAATAGTTAAATAAATAAGACTGAGAAACTAAATAATAAGAACATATTGGAGATAAATGGCTTGATCAGTATGGTATGCAAACAAAATAAAATAAAACAAACATTTCATTAAAGCAAGCACAATTAATGGAAGATGATATGACATGAGGCAAACTGAGGGCAAAATGAGAGTTTTCAGACGGTGAACAACAGAAGCAATTGATGGGTGCTGGTTGTTAGCGGGCTTGGCTGTAAAAGTGAGCTAGAGAGCCACCTTTACCTCTCCACTTACCAGCCACAAAACGGTACTTGATGCCTTCCTGGTAGGCTTTGGCAGCTTGTGTAGACCACTTCCTCTTTTCATTGAGATCGATCTTGGTCAGGGTCATCTGTGCAGTAGAAGGGTTCGCTGGACAGGATTTGGCGTTGGCGCTGAAGGATCGAGACCTTATCTTGGTAGCAATTTAGCTTCATCAGTAGATGTTGGGGTTTCCCATCCAATTTCGGGCCATCACGATCTCTAATTTAGCGTCGACCATGTCAAACTTGTCACTGAGAAGGTTCTTTGCCAGTGACAAGCAGTCCTCCCCGGTCTTTTGAGGCAGTCCAATAATTCGCAGATTATTTCTGCGGGAGAACCGTTCAAGTTTGTTAAGTTGGTCTGCCTGATCTGCGATGATTTTTTTCTGCCATAGCCATCTTCGTTGTGAGCAGATCAAGGTCTTCGATCTTGCATTCCAGGTCAACAATACGCTTGCTCTGGAACTCTACTGTTTCGTTGATGCTAGCTTCCATATTATTGTCTAAACGATTACGTAATTCCACCTGCCCTGCACGGATATCACTGAGTGACAGGCGAACAAAGCTTTCAAAAGTCTCCCGTTTGGTGTCGGAAATCGACGCAGGTCCGCCTTGATGTGTAGCCTGTGGCGATAGTACTGGAGGAAGATTGATTTCGCTCGCTGATTTTGGTGATTTTCTCGGCATGGCTTCGATGATTTTCTTTAAAATTGATCAAAGAGCAGGAGCAAAGTGGCCTTGACGTGTAGATTTCAAATAAGTAGGTAGAACTACAGAATTATATGTTGTTGGTTGCTGAGTTTTCAGACCCCCCTTAATTGTGCGTCTTGTTGCTCAGTGGCCATTGTCACTTGGATATTTCTATGTGACAACATGTCAATTTCAACACCGGGCCCAGTTTTTGCAGTGTGTGTTAACGGCCGCTTACAAAGACGGATCGACCCTCCCTTTGCCTTAGATATACGGTAACCATACGAATAATCGGGGAGAAAAACTGTTTTAAAAAGAAAATCTGCATTTCATGCCGGGTTCTAGCTTCGGCTTGCTGTTTGGTTTTTGGGGGGTTTTTTCAATTCATCTCGGTTCAATAGAAATCGGGATGCAAGCTCTCCACACTCACCACAAATAGCCGTCGGCTTTCCCTAAAGCCTACCCCGGTCTCATACATCAACGCCTCATCGCCTCATCAACGTCTCAGGTGCCTTGACCGGGTCACGTGACCTACCCATTCAACTACGGCATGTACGGGGGCGGTGGGTGTGTGTGTTGGGGTTTTTGGGGGGGGGGGGGGGGTGAAGGCAAACGGGCACGACCGCGTAGATTTTAACGAGCTTCACTGGACGTTTAATGATCTCGCCTGATACAATAAAAAGAAGAGGGAAAAAAATCCACTATGCGTCACGGTAATAAACCATCGACACAAAAAACCTACCCACACAGCTTGACGTAAACATTGCCAAGGGAAAGAGAGTTAACGCACCATCCAACCATAGAGCAAGGACAGATCCAACCAACCCGTGTGCAAATTTCATTACCTTTAATTGTCTCGTTATTTAGTGAAAAAAAAAAGAACCAATAGCCGGTTGATGTTGTAAGAGGGATTTTGTGTGCGTTCGTAATCAGCGTTAATTCGAGTGCAGCAATCGATACAAGCCATGGTTAATTGTTTGTGGGGTCTTCAGTTGTTTTTACTTCCACTTCGACAGTATTTCTAGAGGGAATTTATTGTTTATTGTTTTCTTTTGACTGAGGATTGGTGCTGGTGAGAACCAGTGGCTTGTACACATTTTAAATGGGGGGGGGGGGGGGGGGGGGAACAAGCAGGGCAAAGACATAATGTAATGTCGTTGTTGTTTGTTGTTGTGGGGGTTTTGTGTTTTTTAGGGGGTGTTGTTTTTGTTTTGCTGTTGTTGTGTTGTTTTTTGGGGTGTTTAAAGTATTTTTATCAATCTCATTGGGGGAGGCAAGATGGGAAAGGGTTCTTAGTGGTGGGGTGGGGGGGCTTCACCCTCAGGTGAAATCAGAGCTTTCAAATTGAAACGAATCATCTTCTTCTTGGAGGGAATTACCAATCGTGTAGTGCCTTTAATCCTGTGTATCGTTCATCAGAGTCTGTACCCGGTGTTATTGTTGTATTTCTTCACACGTCACGTTTGTCCCCGCGTATAACGGGTCAATATTTTATATCTGATCTGATAGCGTTATAACGCCTCCAATTTTGGCGGGGCCTCTGATCGTTAAGGTGAAATAATGGAGGAGTTTTCGGCTCAGCCAGTTTTTGCGGCTGTTGCAAATTCTTGCCCGTCCCCACGCATAATCCGTGTGGAGTATTATACCGCGCTAAGCTGGCTTCACCCGCCCGTAGGTATCTACCCCCGATTAACCTTTGGGTAACGTCAATGTTGTTTTGTTTAGGGTGTTCGGTATTAAAGGGAAATATCTTTTGGCAAAACTGGTTTCTAGTTTGCTATCTAGAGAGCATGTATTTATTCTTCGATGTATCAAGGCAGAAGGCCTGAAAGCAGATTTTTGGTTCTTGAAAACATTCTGTTTTACACTGATCAAAACGACACTGATCAATGAATTGGAAGAAAGCATGTGTTCTCTTCCATTTGATGAATCAATGTCTTGAAGACATTCTGATGGCACTAAATCGAATCGTCGTTCAAATTTAACCTTGAGGATGCTTTTCCACACAGAAAATTTTACAAATTTAGTGGCACTGAGAAGTGGAAATGGCCTGTTTATGTCGAACCACACCTCTTTTAAAAAGGTCATAAACTTGATTGTGTGGAGTTCCGTAACATATCAGTCGGGTTCCGGACCCGTTAATACACAATGCCCTGCCTTGGTCACGCACGCTGTTTACTAAAATGCGATACGTTCCTTTAAAACTGCCCTTTTTATGCATTAGAAGTCAGAGGTACGTGCTCAGAATGTCATTTCAAAGATGTAGAAGAAATAATAATAATATTAGAAAAAATACGACTTTGAAAAATTATTTATTTTCTTTGCTGGGGCGATTAAAAAATTGACCTTTGGCCCACGTTGGGTGTTCAGATGCATTAGTAATACAGATTTTATTTGAATAATTCAACGGTGTTTAATCCAGGCTATTTAATGCAGAGTTTATTAGAATTCTAGAGTTGCGGTGGCTTAATTTTCTGTCTGAGCATGTCTGTGCACGTATCCATACGAGTCACCGTCTGAACATTCAGTCAGGCTTTGTAATTGTACAGAAGAACTTAACCTGTTTCGGGAAAGGAACAAATGGAAAAGGTAAAAAGGGAAATATTGACTTTTCCTTTGTGCAATCTGACCTGGTATAATCTGTACGGATCTCGATAAATGTGTTTTTTCATCTGGTAAGGATGATTTTCGTTTTTCCAGAAAATTCTCTTTGAAATTGTGTTTTGAAACTTATTAGGCTTTTGTTGTGTGTGCGTGTATACAACTCATACACCGACGTAACTATGAATGTTGTCACATTATAAGCATAAACAATGATTTGCAGTTACGTCTATTGCCCCCCACCCCCCCCCCCCCCAATCCCTTGATGTACCTGCCCCGGATGAAATCTGGACCTTTGAGATTAAGACATAGCAGAACAAATTATTGAATAATTGTGTGTAAACTGTTAAGTGTTATGTATACTTAACGTATTCAACTATTTTGCTTTCTATTTACACGCAGTCGGTGTGTTTGTTTCTACCTCCATGTCAGATTTTCTTATAAAAAACCCAGTAAGCGGCATAACAATAGCGCTGAAAATGGCTTTTAAGATAAATAAAACATAATCTAAAGTTTTAATTGACCAGAAGTCCCCCTCCCAAAGCCTAACTTGTGCAATCCTTTGTATCAAACGCTTTTTATAGCCCAAAGCGCCCAATCCGAAGGCAACGTGTCGCTTTAAAGATGCTGTCACCTTACGCCAATACCGCGGCACTATTGACCCCCTTGCTGACGTCACATGCGGTCACTGTCTGTCATGCTCGCAATCTTACGAGTCAAATTGCTCACGTTGCCTAAAACGCGCACGACACACGGGGATATTGACTCCAAAAATGACACAACCAAGATTATGTGATGATGACGTCAGGTGAACTGGGCCAAATAGGCTGTGCAAATCCCGCACTTTCGACCGTTTGGACGCTTGAAAGCGCGAGATTTTGTTTCCTTCACTTGAACAAAATGATAGTTACGGTGACCGAGTGAGCACAGACAAGAGCTGAGGTTAGTGCCTCCAAGCCCACGTTAAAGGCAAAGTATACCTTTGGTTGTTGCCACCCTTCAATTGTTTTAATCCTGTATGAATGTAGATAAAATAAAACTAAACCGGTGGGAATTTCATTTCAAATATTATATTATTGATAAGCAATTCTCCTGCTTCGCAGTTTAGATTTAAGCAGTCCTTGTTTCACTAATACGAGGCCGAAGTCTAGACAGTGGATAAAGCTGCTTAGTATTAGTAGCACAACAAGTAGCTAAGCACATATGCTTACCAGAATAAGGTTACCAGCCAAACAACCGTGTACAATTTCTGACTGCTATTCACTGCTAATTTCTGCCTAATAGCAGACAATATTGTTTAGCAATATATGTTCTGGTTAATTCGACTCTATAAATTTGGGTCCTGCTTTTACGGTCACTTGTTTTGTTTTGTTTCTTTGTTGTTTGTTTTCTGGTGGGTTTTTAGTTGTGTTTGTATCAGTGACTATACACTTTTGCACACACAAAACGATGAACACTTTTCACAGTCGTTAGCTTAGTTTTTGGATACAGTTCCCCACCTTTACTTTTCTCTGTATATCGAAAACAAATTTATCTCCACTTGATGCAAGTATCCGTTCCATAGCTGTAAACCAAGCCCAAGCGAGGACACCTTTATCCCGAGATTTCCAGCGCAAGAGTTAAAACCGTACGAGGTTTCGGTGTCCATACAGACACCGTCCGCGTCGTTCCTGAATTCCGTCCGCCAAACTAAACCACAAAAAGGAGTTCAGAGAGCAAGGGAGAAATTCACCTTTGCCAAGCTACCGTCGGATTTATTCACTCATCTTTGTTTCAAATTCCCCCGTGAGGGTGCTCTTGATTTCAGAGGTTGCGTAAAGACCTCTCAAAGGTCCGTTTTATTGCCATAATACAAAGGGATCTCTTTGCGACTATCGGAGAAGGGATGGGGAAAAAAGCCGCGAAGATGATCCGGCAACGGCTTTGAGGAATTTGAATGCGCATCACTTAAATGTTTCAAGCTCCTATGGTTTCAACGAAGAAAGAGTATCGAGGCATTGAAATATTCGACTGCGTATCGCGGGCCAATGTCCCGGAAAGCATTTTTTCAGCCTTCTTTTTCTCCTTCCTTTCATCAATCGCTGGGACAGAGAGACGGATTTTTTTGAAAAGGGATGTTTCAATTTCGTTGATATTGATTTGCACCCAGAGAAAGGCGTCTTGGCGTTGTCTGCAATACGAGCTCCCGGGTTTGGTGTCCGTTACAATATCAGAGATCCCTCCGGCCCGGGTTTGTGCTGCAATTGAATTCTTCTTCTTCTTTTTTTATCTTCGTCTCATTCTTCTCTTGAGCTAGCTAAAGCATGGCCGCGATTCAGAGATGAAAGCTGTCAAAATCAATCTGACGTGTAGAGATATTCATGGGTTGAAATCTGGTGTGAAAAGCACACTGTATTTAATTCGTTCATAAGTGCAATGAATTGCTCTTTCTGGAAAGGGTTTGTTTACTGTGCTTGCGACTTTAGAAGTCAGTTACAATAGTTTAGACCTTACGTATGCAAACGCTGACCAACATTTGATCCGACATGATTTCCGCAAACGGATCGACCCTTTAATTCTGCTATTTTGTTGTTGTTGTTGTTGTTGTGGTTCCATTACCATTAGCACGTAATTGTTAGCTGCACTTTTTCGAGCTATTTGATATTAAGCGTACACTGCAAAAACTGGGGTGTCCAAATTGACACCATGGGTGTTGTCACATGTAGATACCCATGCAGGAGAATCACAAATAACACCATAGGGTATTAAAATAACACCAATGTAATTTTGTTTGCATGAATTAGTGTTATTTTAACTAATGGTGTAAGTTTGGAATCTGTTTTCGGTATCTATTTGTGACAACACCTATGGCGTCAATTTTAACACCCCTGTTTGTGCAGTGTAACATTCCCGTGCACTGGATTTGCAACGCTGGTGGTTGCCATGCAGACAACGCAAAAAACTGTCTCAATACTGTTTTAAGGTGCACAGATTGAATGTGCTGGTACCCATATTTCTTTCTCACAACTTCATTGTTAATTTGAAATGATTCGTCTGAAGTGGCGTGTAGACAGGCTGAAGCTTAAACCCAAGCACGTTGGGTATGACGTAAGGCTTTTTGCGTTGCCAGTTTGCGGACTCAAGGGAACTCATGTCATTATTACTCTATTACTTTTGTTGCGGACGTGGCAGCCGTCAATCATACTTTAAGGTATTTTTTTGCAAAGCCTGGCTGTCCCACTTATTAATAGAGGTATAACAAAATTAATGTAGATTTGCAAAGTTGTGAAGTTAACAATATGTCAGTCTCATTGAGTGCACAACTTGTAGGTGACCAATAGTTGACAAAATCGCGCATCAAATACTACTGCAAATTTAGCGTGGAATAAGAACGCGCTTTTGAAACTCATTGAAGAAATGGCTTCATATTCTTAAGCTCCGCATTGCATCCCCCCCCCCCTCCATTTTCTTGTTGCCATCATTTTCACATAAAAGGCACACAATCAAGCGTAAAGTTCTTCTTCAGCATTTCTAATCAATTTCACGAGATGCATATCTCTGGCCTGTTTCATTGAATTTCGTTTCAAATTGATTTAATCAATCAAATTGCTCTTTTCCATGACAATATATTCGCTTGGAATAGAGGCACTGCGAATAAACAAAATAATCACAAGGACACAATGACAGGGGATATAAGTCCGGGCACAGCCACCCTTTGCACCAAGGAAACACATTGCCACCGTGCCGTGAAGAGCGGGCGTTTGAAGACGAAAAAACCTTTGACATTGGGTTTTCGGTTCGTTAAAGAAGTAAACCTGTGGTTATTGTGCTTTGTAAAAAGGGGCATTTGTGGCCGAGTATTTGATTCCGTTGTCTAAAAAAACCTCTCCTGCTTCATTTAATTTCAGGTATTCCCCATATTAAATGTATTTATTTGTCAATTAAATGATTTCACATTCACTCAAGAATTGATGTTTAAGGGTTTTTATTAGTTTGAAAATGTCAGACTTTTACCGTTCGGTCACATTTTTTTATTTTATTTTTTATTTTTTTTATTTAGGCCAATTTTTTTCTTTCTTCCTACTCACCCTTTTTTCTTCTAAACCCGTCTAAAGCCAAAAACACTTTCTCTTGATTAAATGTGGCTTGACACATTTTAAACAAATTGGCCCAACTTTTTCATAATTCCAATAATTTCAATTATCGTTATGCCCGATGTGTGTGTGTGTATCCTAAAACTGTACCGATAGATTCACAACTGAGTGCAAACGCTAATAATGATGCAAAATTGACTTCACAACGCCTTGTGAAAAAAAATGCGCCAGTCGCACCTACGTGCTTAACATTTGCGAGTGATTCCCGCAGATCTCCCTTTTACGAGACAGGAAATGCGTCGCAGTCGCGTCAAGGAAGGCCCTTCGGCTCGGCATTTTATCAGTGAACAGGGGAGATTTATTCTCGATATTTGTCGTGCCTCAGTCTCGCCGCGTTAATTGGCGCGACAAATTGGACTATTTATGCGCACATAATTTTAAGCGGTACTGTACATTAGCAAAAACTACGGTTGCAGTACGCGATGGCTTTAAACCCGTGTACTTCGCTAGTAAGGTTAATATCGTAAGAGGCTCCCCGGTGACGTCCGTCAAATCAGATGCCTTGTATGGTTTTTTCTAGTTAGTCCTTCAGGCTTGTAAAAATTTGTTTCTCGAGGCGCAAATAGTCATCTTGCTTGGGTTTTTTTTCCTGCGCGAACCCAAGCCACCTTTTTATGGCTGTGAGATGAAATTTGACGGGTCCTGGGTGTTGGAGCTTAAAGTATTTTTCATTACAGAATTCAGGGAATTTTTACAACACTTCCACATGGTTGGGATCTAAGGTAACCCATGGCTATGCACACCGTGAAAAAAATCTAAAAATTGTTGCAAATCGAGATAAACGACGCTCGAATAAGGACAAGATAATAACAAATCTCGTACCATTTGAAACCTCCCGGATCAGAATTGACATGGTTTCGGGTTCGAGGCTACCTTACCTATTTCTGGATCATACTGACCCAGAAACTGGTTAAAAAGTGGGACTTTGACTCGGATTCTCCGTCAGTTTGACAGAGTTTCGAGTCAGTCTGACAGAGGAGCCAGGTTTTATACTGACCCAAAATTGGGTCAGGCCCCATGGGACACGGAGTCCGGGTTAATTCAAACCCGGGGGATTTGAGAGTGTATAACTACACAGTTAATAAAGTCTCGTTTGGGGCATTCGGGATAGAAGGTGCACTTTTGACATTGCTTTTTGCATGAAGGCTACCACGTCCGCAACAGTAATTTGGGAACAACAGTGTCAGGACCCGGTGTTCACTATGAGGTAAAATGAAACACAAATAACACGCTCACAGTAAATAATTGATTTTGTATTTCCTTCCTCCATCATTTTACAGTACCTACAGCTCGGCACAGTGCAAATAGATCTTGGACACAATTATATTTTGTTTCAGGGGTCAGTGATTTGCTACCTATTCCTGACATTTCGCAACCTAATGCCACCCGATTCGACTACCCACCGCTGTTAATAAGCAAGGCTTGAGGGGGGAGATGCCATACTATAAGCGTGCCCGAAATATATTATCATCTTACATAATACGCCAGGCACACTTAGAAGCGAGGCCGGCGTCGCGCGGTAGAGAATCAGTCACACCATTAACTTACCAATAATCATTGATCGGCAGAATCTCTACCTAAGCACCTGAATACAAAGTGGATGTGTTCAATGTGATTCATCCATTGATGATTCGGAGACATTTTGGGGCGAAAACTTCCGCAACCAGAACTTTGCAGAAGAAGTCATTATTTCATGAGGCGGCCATGATGGAAAGCGCCACCAACCGATCCACGGAGAGAACGTAAACATTGCATATTATGACATGCCTCGCTAACAATCGTGGCGGGTGATATTATGTAAGATGATAATATATTTCGGGCACGCTTATACTAGTATGGCATCTCCCCCCCCCCCCCCCCCCCCCTCAAGCCTTGCTTATTAACAGCGGTGGGTAGTCGAATCGGTTGCTAATGCCTCCCCACGTGACCGTTTTTCTACCAATCAAAACTGTATTAACTCTCTAAAATGTGTATTAATTATAAATATTCATCCGAGTGTGCGTTCATTGGCCGGAACTTGGATTACCAACTGGGCGTACTTTCACGCACCACCTAGACAGATAGAGCGAAAAAAATTAATTCGAGTGGCAGTGAAATCGAAAAGAGTATGAACCGACCTTGGCCTAATTCTACGGCACTGCTTACCGTAGAATTCAACGCTTACGGCCCGTAGATACATGCACTTTAGAATTTGGCCCTTTTCCACGTCTGTGCGGACCGGGTGGCTGCGTACATCCTCCCAGGGTCCGGTAGAGCAGGCAAGCGCAGTATGTTGGAGGAACCCTACGGGTCCGTGTATTATTTTCTCAAACAGTATTTTGCGCGTAAACAAGTTCCCGTGACTTGAATCAGAAACTAAACCACCGCCGGCCCGGGCGATCCAATCCACAGCCAGTTCATCAACACACGGTTTATATGTGTACAGTACATACACACACAGACGCTCGCTTAGTCTTGTAACGTTGCCTTGGCGATCATACGACCTTACGCTCCTTTTGCGCTCAAAACCGACAGGTGTTGAATAATTAGGTTGAATAGTCCCCTACTCACTGTAGTAGTATCCAATAGGTGAATAACACTGTATGCCTTTAATGAAAAAATCCTTTTATTTTTATTTTTATTGTTCCGGTTCTTTTGTCCCGAGTTCAATATTTGCTTCTTTTATTCCCTCCCCTTCTTTGCTAGTTATTGGCATTTTATAATAACCGTGAAGGGTCGGTCATGAGGCTGCCTGTATACCTATTTTGACTATGCGGGTGCAGCACGGTTTTTTTTCAGGCCTTTCTAAAACGCAGAATACCTCTCTATTTGCTCTCAGGCGACACTCGCGTATAAAGTTCAGCTATATCAAGTTCTCGGAATGGTTTCGCTGTACAATTCTCTCTAATATATTCAGTATTATTGTCAAATTGACACATTGTGAAATTATCGGGTTAATAATCGCCAGGTCGGCCCTGGGTGTCGAGGTGTCCTGCTTTGACTGACAGGTACGGCCACGCACTGCCCGCGCTAACGGGAGACCCTAGAGTTGTATATCTGAACGTGGTAAAGAGATTACGAGGTGGAGGGCCGACAGCTTTTCTCTCCCTCTCTGTCTGTGTATCTCTCTTTCTGGCAGTTCAACCTTTAGACTGGGTGTCCCACTGCGATTTGTTTACCATGGGACGTGAACGGGTTTTTTAGAAGTCGTACACCACTGACCATGCACCGACAACCTTCTACATCGTGGTTATCCACACGATCCTGGTGTGAAACCACGGCCCAGCTTTAAAAGTGACCACTCGGTTATTGTGACTCTCTTTGGGGTTTTACTTGGTAAACCTGTGTTTCGTAACCCCCAACCAAAATCGAAGAGTCCAGTATATCAATTAATAGTCGGTGACTGTACTAGACTATGTCGGGGTGGGGGAAGCGGTGGTATCATTAGGAATGAGCCATTCGGTTCTCATTTGTGGGGGAGAAGAGAGTAGGGTTAAAGGGTTGAGAGCGGGAGGGCTCCCCTGCCTCCCACCCACCCCATTTACTGGTTACGACACTGTTAACAGTGCGTATCAGTGATCTCTGTCGGTCGGCAGAAACACTGTGGCGAAGCTAGCTTTGTATCATCCAGATAAATAACTATTACAAGCGTGATATAGAAATTTGCCAGGCATGGATATCAAATGGAAATGTTAGAGCAGGTATTGTCAAATATTAGTATCTGTCTGTATTGAAAAGGGGAATGGTGGAAGGTTGTGCGTTGGATTTAAGGCCTCTAGCACAATTATTCGTAAAGTCGGCGCTTGATTGAATAGCTCTGCTTAAGCTGGGGAAGCAAATAACATAATTTGTTGAAATTGTGTAATAGGCCTAACTCTTTAAAACTGTGCAACAGATTTTGTCGTATGATTTGTTTTAACCCTTGCACCGATGTGTATTAAGCACAGTGCTTTCCCGAGTTATGTGGGGGAAATCCACAGGCAATTCATTCATGTGGAATTCGAACCCACGACCTTTGCATTGCTAGAACAGATGTCTTACCACTATAGAAGATTTCGTCAGCTGTCCATGAGAGAAGTCCATTTGAATTCAGAGAGTGTGTTTTTACAACTTATAGAAGCGTTCGTTTTGAAATGAATTTGGTGGGAAAGACATTTTTAAGAGTAGAATATACTGATTCCCATAAATTTCCCTGTGGTCTTTGTGTAATTTCTGCACAGATTTCGGTCACATTTTTTTATCTAGAAAATGGTGGACCATATATGTGTTCCGCTGGTTGTAATTCAAGAGGCAAATTGAAGTTGTTTTAATCACTCTCACTAATTAAGTTCAAACTGCCAGATTTTGAGAGATTTTTTGAGAGATTCTTAATGATAGTATTTTAAAATAATTGGTGACTGTATGCATGTGACTGCGGTTTCATTGTTGGGGCTGCCATTTTATCCTGTTTTAATATTTATGTAATGTGTATTATGTATATTTTTGTAGGAATCTTGTACTTGTGATTATTTAATGTTTTTAGACACGCAAAACCAAAATGCATTTCACTGCCATTATATTTATGTGTGTATGTGACAATAAAATACTATACTATACTATTTGAAGGCAATGTGTCCCTTTAAGTGATATTTTCAGGGAAAGATGTTTAAGTGATGCTGTATCTTGTATACTCCACAATTATTTTACAATCGGGTGCAGTTCAAGAGGAATGTCAACATATATCGTCTCTCTCTTTAAAGGTATAGGGTAATCGTTTTGTGTTTAACCAAAATAATGCTGATTTATAGACAAAATTATCAAGAAAGATACAATAAAAGTCACCTGTGAAAGTTTCAGTTAAATACAGTTTCTACTTGTTGAGCAAACAGCAAAATTTGTCACGGTGTTTTCACCAAACACGTTGAATCCATCCAAGTTTTAAGCGGATACCAACCGCATCTCTGGCCTTGAGGACAGCATTCAAATGAATTCCACGTAATTTTACAAAGATTCGCCTACGAGCAAAATTTTCCGAAATACTTTTAGCAATTTATTCAACGGGGTAGGGGCCACCTCAGACGAAATGATTTCGCAAGATTTGCTACCATTAATACCATCTTTATAATAAGTATGCTTCCGGTTAAAAATTACTCTCTATTTTTCAGGATAAAAGCATGAGCCTAATTTTGAAGTTCCCATAATTGTTTTCCTAGTATAGCCCACACCTCGTGTGACCTTTTGTTGAGCGAATTTTTAATAAGAAAGAATACTTCGGGAACTTTGGTTGAGCACTGAAGGTTCCAAAGTCCATTGTTCAACAAAAAACTTAAAGGGGCTGTGTCGTTATGGGTGGCCTGTGGCTGTACATGAAGTAATGAACGCTCACCCGGTTACTTCACGCACTCCCGCCGTTTCAAATCTATGGAGAGCAACTGGGTATGGTACAGCCACAGGCCCGCTTTAATCATGACGACACAGCCCCTTTAATTGCACTCGGAAATTCTGGAGGATCGGAGGTACAATAATAATGCTATAATAATAATAATGAAGTCTTGTAAGTTGTAAAGCGCCGGTATCCGCCAAAAAGGGCGCTCATGGCGCTCGCTCATGATACAAAGAAAGGGACAAATATGAAAGTTGGATATCACTGGTCAACATTTACTTTATAAAGTTTTGAGGGCAGTTTTAAATGATGATGCTGTATCAGCAGCCCTGACGTGGTACGGTAAACTATTCCACACTTTCCCTGCAGTAACTATAGGAATGAACGTGCTCGTATTTATATCTAAAGAAAAGAAAACAAATTGGAACATAAGCGTCTATACCCGCCTTTAATGGAGAATTAAAATGTAATGTTATGATCAGTTGCACGCTTATGCAAACGTCGAAACACTTTGGGTATACAAGCACCGAACGTTCCAACTCTGTCCTTTTTTCACCCGCAAAAGTAGGCCTTTAAGGGGCTATATGTGGAACGGTTTCCTGAAATCTATAATGCCCGCATTCGTAATCAACCCAACACGGAAGTCGTCTTTGTGTATCAACCGGAACTTGAAATTTACCGGTTATTTATATAAACTTTGAAGCTACCGTGATGCACACGCGCAGTATACTCGAGGAACATGATCAAAGAGCGACCGACCTTTCGTATAACAGGTTTTCCAGACCAGGAGAAAAACGAGGCACATTCAAGGTGAAGCAAAAGAGCAAATCAATAAAACGTTTACCGTAATATTATGTATGAGTGTATATAGAAGTAACCCGTAGCGCGTTTCGTGTTGGGTGATTTTGGGGTTTTTGGGATTTTTTTTAATGCACAAAAAAGTTGATGGCCTGACGTTTCAACCCTATCGCAGAGTCTTACCTCGAAGGCTAAATGACATGACAACACACTGAAACCAGGTATACAAGTGTTGGGTTTTTGACTGACAGTATTTCTGAGGCTTGATCTGCTTGTTAAGTTAATTTTGTTTACCAGATTATTTCCGCTAAGAACTAAATCTGGAGTGAACTAGTGTCCAAAAAATACACATCGAATTGTATTCAGACTTTAATACGACAACGGGTGTTGATAGTACATGTATACAAAATTCTGCATCGGCAGGCACTTCACAAAGGCAACGGAGGCAATTCCATGGTCTTTGCCCCCTCGTGCCTCCTGAAACCATCCAATAGAATTTTACAATTTCCTCACAGAGTTGCCTCACAGAGAAAACGGCATGGTGCTCTTGCCCTTTTTGCATCGGGCCTACATCGGTCACTATAGATTATCATACAGGTAACCTCGCAATATTTACATGACATGGCCTGACACGGTTTGTTACCGACCAAACCGGTTTTACCTTGAGAAATCCTCTGGTAAACTATACCAGGTCAATGGTAAACCACGGGTAAATCGTTAAGTTAAAAAGTGACAAATTAGGTAAGGGGCTCTGATCGCAAGCCACAGGCATTATAACAACGATCCGTGACGGTCACCGGACAACCCGCAACGGACTTCTGACTTCGCTTGCTCAATTAAAAACCAACCGGCGAAAAGGCCATTTACCGTGAGTGACTTTGAGTGACAGCCGCGGTCATTACACTCAGCAGCGGTAATTCACGGCCACAAAGGGACATTGAAAGAGAATTCTGACCAAACTTGCTCAATGTGTAAAAAGCCACGGGTAGCCATCTGCAAAAAGGCCATTTACTGTGAGTTACTGTGACCTGACAGCCGCGTGGTCATTATAGCAGCGGTAATTCACGGCCACAGAGGGACCTGCAAGGAGAATTCTGACCAAACTTGCTCAATTTGTAAGCCACAGGTAACCATCAGTGAAAAGGTCATTTACTGTGAGTTACTGTGACCTGACAGCCGCGTGGTCATTATAGCAGCGGTAATTCACGGTAACAAGGAACCTTCAAAAAGTTCAAGGAGAATTCTGACCAAACTTGCTCAATTTGTAAACCACGGGTAAAGAGTCCAGTGATTTGGGTACTTCTTTTACTGATGACAACCGCGGTTGCTATACGGTAAATTCACTTTAATCATCCATAGGACCCGCAACATGGCAAACTGTGTGCAAATTGGCTACAGTGTAGATTCACTACTGATCGCAGAATAACTGTCGCAAGTATAAACTGTGCCAAACGTTTCATGTATCATTGAAAAGTGCCATTTTCTTCCAACTGCGATGACTAATATTGAGCCCAAATTTGCACAGGTTTGTTATTTTAGTGCATGTTTGGATACACCAAGTGAGGATACTGGTCTTTGACAATTAGCAAAAATATACTCTGCCTCCAATATGCAAATTTATTCAAATAGTATACTCAGGAATTAGTCTGTGAGTGTTGTGGATTCTTCTGTACCCCCCCCCCCCCCCACACACACACCCCCCCCCCCCCCCCACACACACACACCCCCCCCCCCCCCCCCCCCCAACCCGGTGTCGAGGAATGAAGTGGCGGGACTCAGTATGGCTAACGGTCCGTGTTATTATTGAATGCTTTTGGATTTTTATGTTTTTCTCCTTTAAACATTTTCTGTCATTACCCTTACACCGCCCTTTTAGATTAACTAGGAATGTTTATACGCTGCATGTCAATTTGCCGGTGTTCATAATGTAGTTGCGAGTGTGACGTCACAGCAGGTATCCTAAATCAACTGTACATGTATATCAAAAGCTGTTAAAAAAACATGTAAAACAAAAGTGACCGTTATGGTTTAGATCATTGGGCTAAAGTGACCGTTATGGTTTAGATCATTGGGCTAAAGTGACCGTTATGGTTTAGATCATTGGGCTAAAGTGACCGTTATGGTTTAGATCATTGGGCTAAAGTGACCGTTATGGTTTAGATCATTGGGCTAAAGTGACCGTTATGGTTTAGATCATTGGGCTAAAGTGACCGTTATGGTTTAGATCATTGGGCTAAAGTGACCGTTATGGTTTAGATCATTGGGCTAAATTGACCGTTATGGTTTAGATCATTGGGCTAAAGTGACCGTTATGGTTTAGATCATTGGGCTAAAGTGACCGTTATGGTTTAGATCATTGGGCTAAAGTGACCGTTATGGTTTAGATCATTGGGCTAAAGTGACCGTTATGGTTTAGATCATTGGGCTAAATTGACCGTTATGGTTTAGATCATTGGGCTAAATTGACCGTTATGGTTTAGATCATTGGGCTAAAGTGACCGTTATGGTTTAGATCATTGGGCTAAATTGACCGTTATGGTTTAGATCATTGGGCTAAATTGACCGTTATGGTTTAGATCATTGGGCTAAAGTGACCGTTATGGTTTAGATCATTGGGCTAAAGTGACCGTTATGGTTTAGATCATTGGGCTAAATTGACCGTTATGGTTTAGATCATTGGGCTAAATTGACCGTTATGGTTTAGATCATTGGGCTAAAGTGACCGTTATGGTTTAGATCATTGGGCTAAAGTGACCGTTATGGTTTAGATCATTGGGCTAAAGTGACCGTTATGGTTTAGATCATTGGGCTAAAGTGACCGTTATGGTTTAGATCATTGGGCTAAATTGACCGTTATGGTTTAGATCATTGGGCTAAATTGACCGTTATGGTTTAGATCATTGGGCTAAAGTGACCGTTATGGTTTAGATCATTGGGCTAAATTGACCGTTATGGTTTAGATCATTGGGCTAAATTGACCGTTATGGTTTAGATCATTGGGCTAAAGTGACCGTTATGGTTTAGATCATTGGGCTAAAGTGACCGTTATGGTTTAGATCATTGGGCTAAATTGACCGTTATGGTTTAGATCATTGGGCTAAATTGACCGTTATGGTTTAGATCATTGGGCTAAATTGGGATTAAATGTAACATCACTAGCAATATTTTGAGAAATGTCATATTACATTTTCTTACCGCGCGAATAACGTGAATTTTGTTGTTAAACATTGTACTGCTATGCAGCTTTCGCCCTTGACCTTTGACCTTTGACTCGCCTACCTTTCGCCCTTGACCTTTGATAGGCTCTTTCGCAAACAATTTACACTGCGTGTGTCACGTGCATAATGACATCGAACCACATTGGAGGGGAGAGCACGCGCATGGTGATTTTAATAATGCAGGCAAGCTGTCAATGGCTCGTGCATCATAATATGCATAGATTAATAAAGATGCCGGGCACGGACCCTTTGGTCTGCGTCTGCCGGGGAGTAAACTCCCCCGTCCCTGTTTCTTCCAGACTTCCTCCCCTGTCTTAATGCGATGTGTCATCTCCTTATCTCGTGTCTTGAATAGTGGCAGTTGACACCAGCAGCAGCGCGGTATTAAAGGGACGGACGGTGGAGAATGTTTGGTGCCCTGAGTCGCAGGCACGGTTTGACGCGGGCTATTAATAAAATTAAACACAAATCCACGCATCACAACGCTGTTGTAAACGGTCGACCGAAACCAACATGATGAATCGCACGTGTTAACACCAGACAGGGTCACTTTATGCTGATGCCGCCAATCACATGACAGGACCCCGTTTCGATTGACACAAAATAATCACTTCTCTGGCGGTTGATCTTGTGTACACCCCCGTCGCTGTATATATGAGCACTTTAAACTGCGTGGGAGAGATTCGGAACTGCATAGTGTAGCCACGTGGAGACGGTCTTCTCATCAAAACAGCACTTTGAAATTTCCGCACGTTCCACCGCGTCTTCACATTGTAATTCACATTGTAAGGGTGTCTACCCGTTAACCCGAGGATTTAAACGACATGACTCCGGTTGTTTTCACCGACCGAGGGCGTCCTCGTTTCACTTTTTGTGCACAAAACTGATGGAGATGTCGGTAAAAAACATCACAAGTCCAAACAATGGAGAACAAACAGAAGTCCCCGATTTACCGGGTCGTGTGTTTTAAACGCTATATGCGAAGTAAACAAGAGGTCCTCGTAATGTAGATACTTGAAACACTATGTGGACTTATACACGTCCATACAGTGTTTTGTAAAGTGTTGAAGAATACGATTTCCCTTAAGTGTACAGAAAAAAGAAAGGAATGTCCACAGAGTGAATACTGTGTGTGCGTTTGTGTGTTGTGAGCGTGTCTATCAATTGAAACCGAGGACTTAAACAAAAGGGATCCGGGTGTTTGACAGAGCGAGGACGTTCTCGCTTCGTTTTCGTGTACAAACCCAATGGGAACGTCGCTAAAAAAAATATGTCCAAACAATGGGAGAACAAAGAGAAGTTCTCGATTATATGTGAAATTATATGCATGCATTTATGTACGCCTCGTTATTGACATTATAATAGGCCGGTGGTGGTTTTTTTTTTAAGGATAGACTTAATAAATCAACCTACGGTTATGGAGCGAGAGTATAGGCCTCCCCGTGTTTCGACAAATTGGTTGTGTAAATAGTTGTCAAGCCGTTCGCCTTGCGTGTGAATGCGTACCGCGGAGTTTGTATTACAAACTTTCATGAAATTCAAAACATGTATCTCAAAAGACGTACCCATTGCCAAATTCTTACCAAAATCCTGATCGAAAATGTAATAATCCCCCCAAAAATATAATTATAAATAAAACAAATATAATAAATATAAACAAGTAAACAAATTTGTTTTACCAAAAAAAGCCTTTGCTAATTTTCGGCTAGTATTCTCGCAGCTTTGCAAGCAGAACCTAACGTATATTTGCCAAGCAAATCATCTAGCGGAGCACAAGTTACATCGGGTTGTCTTGTCGGTTGAAGGGGGTTTTTTTAAGCGGAATATTGGAACCTGGCAAGGTGCTCTATCTGTTCGTTTTAAGCAGAAAAGGGTGCCTGTCAAATTGTTTTCTGCTACATTTAGCCGTGGGAACCAGCTAATAAGGGTATTTTGGCTGGTAACCTTTATCTGCTAAGCAAGGTTCTCCATTCCTAAGCGTGAAATAGGATCCTGGTCTGCCTCTGAGTCAAAGTTAAAGCTTGTACAGAAGACACTAAAAGAGAAAGTGCGACAAGGATAGCTATCATAGCGAAAACGTGAATGTGGATTAGATTTGTCAAAACACTCAGTGTATCCTTTCGAACATTTAAAGTGACTAATAGCATCTGACTTTCAAATCAGAAATCATTTTGGATCAACACCTCCTGGGAAACAAAAACAGGTCGTGAGTACACAGTGCCATTCCCAGCGAGTGCCTGCTTGGTTGCAACACCCCCGTAGTACGTTGTTAGTATATGCTTCCAAGCTTCCATTTAAGAGATTTCTCTCAATTCGATTTGTTCTGTGTTATTAACATGCCCAGGTCTTCCTGATGTGTTAATTTAAGCTTATTTGTTTGCTTAATTAATTAAGTTTTATAATTTGATTCTTGTACACAAAAGAGAGTTTTGTCCTGCCCCATTCTAACCAAATCACTGACCCCCTGTTAATTGATAGATACCCCCCTCGACGTGTGGCATGGTCCAGCTTAGGATATCATGGCATGACAATGTTAAGACAATGACATTATCAAAATATGTCAGCACGTGCTGACAGCGGACATTACTGCAAGGTTTTAACACATATGAGTGTGGGGTAGAACAAAAATAATGTTCTTTATCTTCATGCGCATTTAAATAATACCTTTAAAAATGATAAGTGCTGTTGCTGACGTGGTTTTTTTCATGCAAGAAAGTTAAAAGAGCAGTTGTATGAGAACAAGGCCCAATTTCATAGAGCTGCTTAAGCACAAAAAGTAGCTAAGCACAACAAAATTATGCTTACCAGAATAAGGTTACCAGCCAACCATTTCACACTTACCACCTGTGACCGGTATCCTGCTCATATTTGCTTAGCAGAACATGTTTAAGCACTATTTTGTGCTTAAGCAGCTCTATGCGATTTGGCCCTGGGCTCAATTTCATGGGCTGATTATTTAGTGCTTTAGCAAAATAGCTCAGCACAACCAAGTTATGCCTACCAGAACAAGGTTACCAGCCAAAATAGCACATCACATGTACAATCTGTCATAGTTGTATCCTCCTGACTTTTGCTTAGAAGAAAATTTCATGCATTATTAACTGCTTAACGCAGCTCTATAAAATGTATAGCCCGAATGTCTTATCTAGTGTACGCGCCTCGCGAATACGTTCTTATATGGGTGCGTCGTTTACCACAATATTTGCAAAGGGTGTGACGTCATGCTGGATATGACTCGCCTTTTCCCAGGGGATGAACTCCGAAGCAAAACCGAAAGCCTGACCATTGCAAACATAATTTGATGTTATCAAATATTTATCTTTGGGTGTTTTTTAAGCTCCATTTAAATTGTTTGGGTTTTTTGTCGTCTTCTTGTTTTTTTCCTGCTTCTTCATATTTAAAACTTAGATAATAAAAACGTGCATGACAAACTGATACTATCGTTGTATGGTTTTAAGTCGGAGGCTATGGTGGCCCTGAAGGGACATCGCATATCGCAAACGTGTGCGCATACGTATGCAATGTCGTGAAACAATTCGCGAATATGTGCGCACACGTATGCAATGTCGTGAAACAATTCGCGAATATGTGCGCACACGTCTGCGAATATTTGCGATACCATGTCGCATACCTTTGGGGTGATGTCATAGTTGCGGACAATTTGTTAGTGACCTAGGGAGTACGTGGCGCTACAGTCAGGCTCCTGTAAGCATGACTGTACAATAATGTGTACCCAGGAACTTGGCACCAGGCCAAGTCTCGCCATACCGAAGACCACCCGCCTCGCTTGCCTCACAACAATGACTACCGCTGCAATGACTACCGCTTATCTCACTACTGTAGGCAAGAAACCCCCCAGATCATTAGACATTTTATTCAAAGGTATGCGACATGGTATGCAATAAAATTCACGACATCGCAAATATATTCGCAGACGTGTGCGCACATATTCGCGAATTGTTTCACGACATTGCATACCGTGTGCGCACATATTAGCGATTTGTTTCACGACATCGCATACGTGTGCGCACATATTCACGAATTGTTTAACGACATTGCATACGTATGCGCACACGTTTGCGATATGCGATGTCCCTTCATGGCCACCATAGGAGGCCGTTAATAACCTTTCCGTACTGCAGCCGACGTCGGAACGTTATCAGTTTGCAGTAGGGCGAGATATTATTATCCAACCCGGCTCAGCTAGACCAGATCGATTACCGTCCGGCCCGGCAGTTTTGTTTTTTTTTGTTTTTTTTTTTATCTCCACACGCAGTAAATACCCAGCAAGGTTGTGTCTGCTTTTTCTGCGTGCAGATGTAGGTCTCCCCCATTCTCCAGTCTCTCCCTCTCTCTCTCCCTCTGCGGAGCGATGGGGTTTTAAAGCATGGCCATTGCCGGACCATCCCCGATGGCCTTTACTGTTTATTAATATCGAGCCATCGTGCAGAAACCGGGGCTCTGTCCTCATGCAGTCGGCACGCACGCTCTGTCTCTCTCTCCCTCTCTCTCTCCCCTCCGTCTCATGCCATAACGACCACAAATTTATTACTGCCAGGGGCGCTAGCGGAAGTGATGAGCGTG
Source organism: Leptasterias polaris (assembly GCA_037783415.1). NCBI lineage: Eukaryota > Metazoa > Echinodermata > Asteroidea > Forcipulatida > Asteriidae > Leptasterias > Leptasterias polaris. The sequence goes on along the minus strand of JAZGTN010000153.1, from coordinate 1,917,993 downwards.
CCATACCGATTGAAGACAGTTATGTTCGCCACATTGCCGCTATACTGCTATCGCGCAAGTGTCATTGCCACTGCCTTGCTTCGTATAGAACCTCTCCATCCACCCGGCCGGCTGTGGAGTGATTGCGCTCAAGTGCTACAATCGATAAACAACAGCCGCAGCCCCGTGCGCTCGTCTCGGCTCGGCTCTGGATCCCTGGTTGGTCGAAGCATCGCTCCCGGGCCCGACTTCAAGGGACGCTATGCGATATATATCACCAAGCAGGCGCACTGTTATACAGCAGCCCCGGAAAAAGAAATAAATAAGGGGAGAGGGTAAAATGCTGTATGCACACCGTTCCAACAGTTAGGGAAAGTGGAGATTACGCGCTTTGCCTTAATTCGTGCCTGCAAGGCTCGGTTTTCCCGCGCTCGACGCTTGAGAAGGCCCGCTGGCTCGAAACCTCGTTTACAAATTGATCAGGGCGAATCGAGTTACCAGGCCCGTGATCGCGCCGCTTGGTACCAGGGGACTGACTGATCAAGAGCCGGGGCCGCCTCGCCAAATCCCCCAGGCGACTGGCCTCGGTGAAAAGACGAGACGGTTTCAAATCCACACCAAGCCGACACAAATAATGTGGTTTCCCCGACCGACGGAGGGGGGAAAAATGGGCTACGGACAGAACACGGTGTAACAGCGCTGTATTCTCTGGCTTGTTGACACGCATGACCGGGACCGCGCAACGAGGGGCCCGGTCAAACCACCCTTCAAGTTAACGCCTTCTCGTCAGTGGCCACGAAAAGTCAACAAGGCCTGCCACCTCCTCCTTTGCGAGAACCCATAAGAATGAAACCTGTTTTTGCACGGGGGAAAAAAACCTCTAAATAAAAATAAGTTGTTATGTTTGAGTGTATGACTGTGCCTTTATACAGCTTATAACTTACCGAAACAACTAAAGTTTGAGTTCAAAATAACGAACATTGATGATTTCATTTCTGGCAAAAGTTATTTATGTTCAATATTGCCTTTTTTTCTTCTCTCGTAATCTCATTTAGGCAATACCTTATTTCTCTTCAGTGTCCCATTTTTTTAAATTCGACAATGACGACGAACTCTCAGACGACTGAGATGGGAGGATGATTGAAAAGACCATGCGACCGCATCGTTAAGGTCTAATCACAAAAACTCACGGGGGGAAAAAACCCACACACGTTAATCTACTTCAGTAGTACGAAGAGGTCGAGCGAGTTTATATACAAGCAAGGCAAACAGACTGATCCCACTTCTGTTCTCCAATCCCTTCCCGTTATATCCGCCCACCATACACTCTTGTAGTGTTCAACGCTTTATATCACTTGTTTTTGTATGTTTATCTTTTTTTTTGTGCCTGCCTCCTCGGTGATTATATATTCCACACGCAGCGGGGCTAGCACGGAATTCACAACACACAGAGAGTGAGAGAGAAAGAGAAAAAAACGAGGGATCGCAGGGTTTACAGGCTCTCTCAAGTGGCTATCGGCCTAGCGTGCGGGTTCAATACGCGGTCAATAGAACGTGCTTAGAGAACACAGGCCCCAGTTCATTGTGTTTGCCTGGCATATCGACTCGTCACCGCTATAACAACGACTGCCTACGTGCCCATGAAAGCCGAGTCGTGCACAAAGGGGACACATTTTATTTCCCCAGCAGCATCGCCAGGCGGATGCGTGTCGCGGCATTATTACAGACCGGCAATCGGGGGACGTACCATTTTGCGATCCAGGTGGTTTCCTAATCACCCGTAAAGCTGCTGTTTATTTCTAGACTGATAGTGTGCGTGTGTGTGTGGGGGGGGGGGGGGGGGGGGAGGGGAGGTCTTGACAGCAGCACGAAGCTCCTTGTACTTTGACCTATCAAATATAAACACACAGTTTGTATTAATAAGCCGTGAAACGAAACGTATGCATTTACCCCCTTCGGAGAAAAAAGAGCAGATCTCTTTCCATACTGCAGCCTTCGGGCTGTAAAGTTGGTTCGAATATCCACTCATTATAACTGGCTTCTTTCATTTAAGCATTAACAAAAACGAGTCATGTGTTGTTTTGTAACATTAGTAGATAATTCATGTTTACACGACCTTTGTTTTGAAGTATGTGCGTCATGTTCCACGGTAGGATGCCATTTGTTAATGCATGATGGAACACTCGGTGTGGAATTTTGCACTCTTCAATATTGGAGCGTTGCCCCTTCCAGTCGTGATGATATGTAAACACCCCTGTCTTGAAATGGTACCGACCCGGCACGTCTGCACGATCCGGTAGTTCCGCAAGAGTACACACGCGCCTAATCACTATTGATGGACCACTTTGGGACTTGGCCAATCGCACGGCGTGCTACATAATCGCGCTGCCTTGCAGTTCACAAACCTCGCTCTCATTTCAATACCGGCTCCTGCGCGGACGATCAACACTGCGCGCAATCCTGACAGAAGTGCGTAATTTCTGACGTCATAACTCCCGTGTCCGAGAGATTATCCCGGATTTGGGATCAATCCCTTGGAGCTGGATTCCTCGAGATTTATACCCTGCAATATTTTGTGAACTGCTCCAAGCGGAATTCCTGTGGCGGCCCATGAAAGAAAGTGTCTCTTTTACTGGAAATCTTCGTGCAGTTTAACTGTAAGGCGATTATTCCCTAACCACACGCCAAAAAAGCCACCGGAGTGCGTCATTTAAGGACACGGACAGCACCTTTCTGTGTCCTCGATCTTCTAGATTTTTGCAGGATCTATACTCGCACTTTCAAAGTTTCTTCTTGTGGAATTTCAGGTATATGGGTCAAACATCACTGCGGTTACGGCCTCCCGGAGACGGGGCTCCCGTTTCAGACATTGACGAAGCTGTACATCTACACACTCTCCCGTATGTATACGGTGAATGTCTGCGTGTTGAATGTGTGAGCGGTATTAACGTTGCATACAGTGGTAGCAGTTTAGCGCATTTAGACTAGATTTATCTTATCAACTGTTCCTGGCTCGTGATCTGCGGCGTGAAATGGTCACGGCTCTGAACAAAGTATTGGCCGTGAATGCTCAGCATCGAGTGGCCACGATTGTGGGGCAAATCCTCAACGAATATGGATTTCGTTTACCCGAAAAGTAACGCCTGCATCACGTTAGTAATTTCTGTCTCGACCTGTCACAGTCTCAGTTGGAATGCCCTAGATTGTTAAACTCCCGTGCGCAGTATCCTTCTTCCATCCAGTGAGGACACCTTCCAGTCGACACGTACATATATATATATAGGAAAACATTCATTCATTTAGTTTATTTGTGCACAGACCGCTACAGACAGTCGTGTACCGCTGGATTTGCTTTCAGCTTTCAGATAGTATTTCTCACTTTCTTTGCTTCAATTCTCTGCATTGATCTTACGTCAACGTGACTCGCAAAGTGTCCTTGCACACAATTCAACGGCAAACTATTAAACCAGCCGTTAAATCCGCACCGGATCTGTGCTCCAAGTGAAGGCCGATAAGCCAAAACAAAAATTCAACGAAAACAGGTAAGTTCTTTTTTCTAATCTTTGAATTTGTCTATATTCAGTTAAGCTGTCGGGAGATTTGAAACGTTCAGAGGAGGAGTACTTCTAATATATAAGTAGTATTTCCGTATTTCGAAGCAGTTTTTGTTAATAAACAAACAGCAACTGCTTTTTACGTGTTTGGGAAGTAAATGTTTTGCATACTGTAATTTGTAAGCATCAGCTTCATTTTGCTTTCAAATATTCTGAAGGTTTTTTCCAATATCGAGGGAAACTGTGACTGAAGAAGTTCCTAATTTAACGCAATGATAGCAATAATAAGTTCATGTTTTGGGGAAAACCGTTCATTAATAAGTTGTTGAAGTTTTCTTTTTGCTTAGAATTCTGAACACAAATTATTTTTAAACCTATACTCTATTGCGTACTTTGGGAAAGCGTTCAAGAAGTGTTTTAATAATAATAATAATAATAGTGGCTTCTTATATAGCGCTCATATCCGTCACTCAGTGACGCTCAAGGCGCTTCAACAGTCAGTATTTTCCTGCAAGGTATATATGTGGAGCTACTTTTTGAATTTTGAGACCTATTTCTTTACATAGCACCATGTAATGGTTTACAAGTAAAAACACTACGGGAATGGTGTGGCAATAATGCGGTGTGGCAATAATGCGGAGTCGCATGGCCTTTGATGTTGGCTTAAATCGGCAGAACGATACGAAACGTGATGGGAAGCGTTTGCTTCTTCAAATTTAATCACCGAGACACTTGTGCCTATTAAAGTTGAAGCCCAACCAGTAACCACTGCTCCATTTTGTTATACAGTTGTGCAATTTTCAAGGGCAGTTGTTGAGCTGGGAGAGTTCAAAAGCTGACCACATGGGCCTTTAGCAAGAGACAGCAAGCAGCATCAATGAACTATTGTAGATAAAACAAGCCCATTGCGGCATTCCCCGTGCACAATATCTGAATATATATTAAACACCAATCTAACTGACAATCAGAAAGATTTTTGGTGGGTGTTGGAGGGGGGGGGGCACAACATTTCAAAATGATGTAATCTTTGACCTTGCAAAGATCAAGCAGGCATCCAGCCAGCCGCCCCGTCCGACATGTCATTTGGCTTTACATAAATCAACGTCGTTATCTAAAACGGCTGCATGTGAGATATCAAAACTCGCTGCGGCAATTATAATTTGTATCGCTGCTTCACGCCGCCTTCAGTTCAGAGGTAGACGCTCCAACTAATTCAGTAAGAGCTACGTCACAGGTTGTACAAACAGCGAGCGCATCGCGAGCACACAGACACTCAAAACGCCGACAGTACACGTCTAAGTTTAACTTTATCAAAAGCCGATGATAATACATAGCAAAATAAACACGCTATGAATGGCGTGCGATAAACAGTTGATGCACTGCCTGCACCCAAAAGAGAAAAAGCCGTTGGAACCGCCCCCTGTACACTCTTCAAGGGTGGTACAGAAACTAGTGCGTTGCTCAGAACAACATGAGCCGGCCAACTCGGTCGGTCGTTGTTGTAGGTAGGCAGGCGCGAACGTGACCCTGAAATGCATACGAAGAGATACATGATCGTGCGTGGGTGTCGCCATTACATCCCCTACACCGTGCCGGCAAATGATTGTTTTAGAACGAAAACCCGGGTGAAAGATTCAAGAGAGCCCCACGGACTGGAATTGACTGTTGTTGTTCCTGAAACTAAGGCAAAACCGCAAGGCGTAGCCTATGCCCCAAGCGTTGAAATTTAACCAAAAGCTTTACTCTGTTAGTCGATGTACAGGCTGAGTGTGATGGGGATTGCCTTTTTGATATAAGAGTATAAAAAACGAGAATTTTATTGACTTCAAAACGTTGCACCGCAAGGATTTGCGAGTCCCTTTAAAGGTGGATGGGACGCCTGTATGCGTTTTCCCCCCACATGTTAAATATGCGTGTTGTTGTGTGCGTGCGTGGACAGCCGGCTCTAGACTGATATAAAGTAGGTGACCGAAATGGCCGTTGCGTGGTAATAGCGTTAATCGCTCGAGGAATATAGCGGGACGTCTGGTGTGGGGCCCGTGGTTTGCCCAAGGCGCACGCGGCGGGTGTACACAAACTCCAGTTGAAAAAGAGGGAGGTTTGTTTTGGCACCGAGGAAGGAAACGGTATGGTTCGGGTCATGCACGTGCACTGTCCGTGGGTCATGGGACTATAGCAAAGGTGTGGGACCGTTATTATCTAGAAGGTGAACCCATTTATCAAAGACTATGGTCGCTAGTTATTTTCGGATAACTTTCGATGCACCCAACATTATTTGTTATTTGGTGACTGCGTTTATCAGCGCTTGTACTATCATCTTACCATGTGTTGGTCGGGGTTGCATCTTGATTGAACTATTTCATCGTCACAGATAAAGTATTTTCAAATTCGAGGTTATAGAAATAGTTAGGAAATAACGTAGGAAGTTATATACACTGCATGCCACGTGCTGCATCATTTTTTTTTCTTCTATGGCGTCTGATTGGGGAGTACTTACGTCTATGCCTAAATCTATGTTACAGCCATGGGCGGGAACGCAACCGTAGCACGTAGTCAGACGTTCATTAAACACAAATTCAATCAAACAAATATATTTCCGGTGCTATTTAAGGGGCACACCGTTCCTGAGCAACGTGGCTGGGAGGTAAGCGCTGTCACGTCCGTATACTGTTTGAGTTGGAGGAAAGCGAACCAGTTGTTCTTGATCGGATATTTCCTACGCACTGTTCCCGCGTTAAATAAAGAAAAAAAGAGAGAGGAAATTCCCTACCGTCTGCTCGGCCCCAACGCCATTACAATTGCCACTGTGTGTTTGAAGTGACGTTACTTCCGTTCATTCATCCCTGTGGGTCGATTCGGTTAGAGAAATCCAGATTCATCCTAGCCTGTATACCAGACCTTCTATCACAGTCTACGCGGCGTGCTGTCCGTGTGTGTGTGTGTGAAACACCTTTTTTTTTTTTCTGTGCAATGTTTTTTTGAGATGTGTGTGTGCAATGACTATAATGGCTCCGGAAGCTGGCCCTGTGTGTGTGTATATTTAGAAATGCAACATTCTGAGACTTCGTTGGATTGGATGGAGAGTTGGTACTCAGTTGGTGTTGTTGTTTTGTTTAGATGTACTTCCGGAGATTGTTATTCTTCTTGGAATAAATAATAGTCTAGTGATGAGCTAGTTGGCATTTTACTAAACCCAAGTGTGCTGCAGTATTACTGTGATTTGAGATCGTTTCTTACAGGCCGATGCTAAAATAGCACAGTGCAGTTTAAAACAATTGTATACAGGGTTGGCCTCTAAAGGCCATGGCATTTGTAATTAATTAGATCGTTCAACTGTAAACAAACCTGTTACCATAAATGAAAAAAGGTTTTTAAAACAAGAGTGTATCTAGAAACTTATGCCCGCTCTCGTGCTTAAGTATACGGCAAGCCTTTACAGATTTATTCACGAGTATAGTTCAGCCGGGAATTATAAAACACGTGCAAGGTTCCCTAATCGTAATCGATTCAGACAAAACAAACAAACACAGAGTATTTTTTTCAGACAAGGGTAATTTTGCCCCCCCCCCCCCCCCACTCCATCCTGCTTTTGTGCAAAAGTATAATGTAATTTTTTTTTCTCTCATAATGTCTTGATATTCATTTATTCCATGAGGCGGCACGTGGGCAGCTGCAACCTGACAATGCCCTTAAAACTCCCAACGGGTTCCGGTTTTTTCCCTTCGCAAACAGCAAACAGCCAGGGTATATCAGAGATTCCCGTAGCCCGCGCAAAAACAGTGGATCGGACAGAAAAGAAAAAAAACACAATCAAGTCTGAGCTGCATGTGTGATGACGAAGTGGATTTTTTCCATCATGTAGGGGGCCTATATAATTATAGACTTTTTTTTTACGGATCTCGCCACTTTCCACAATCACGAATCAATTCTCGTCTCCCTCAGATCCGAGAGGGGTAGAGCGAAAGGGGAAAAGAAAAAACAGAAACTCGTTCCGATGTCACGAAACACACGGTGTGTACAAACCGCCGGGATGTTTATTAAATTGTCCCGGCCGAATTACCAAGAGTAATAGTGACTGCTGGGAGACATGTATTCCCCCCCCCCCCCCCCCCCCCCCCTCGTCGTTTAAAGGGGATAGCCTAATACGCTATTGGTTTCTCAGAAGGTTCAATTCAGTTCGATCTCTTTTGTGTTCAATGCAAACACCCCCATCCAACAAATCTGCTTTTAAAATAAATTATACAATCGGGTGCGGGTACCTTTTAACGGTAACTGTACACGCGACCTAAACACGGTTGACGTGTTGTCTGGGCTTTCTCGCACGTTTGTGTGCCTTCATATATTCAACGGTAAAATGGCTGAAACCTATGTTGGTGTTTGTTGATTACTGTTGTTTTATCTGTTAGTTTTTGGCCTTTTTGATGGTCATAATAGTGTTTGGACGTTACGCACAAAAAATCTTGTTGACCTCCTACTGTTTCTAGATAAAAAGTGGAATCTTGATTGAATAACGGTGACACACTCGACAGTTTATTAACGACACGCCAACTCTTCCAGAGAAAACACAATATTTGCACGGAAGGATGAGCCATGCCGGTTAAGAGACACACCGGTTAAGAGACACGGATGGTGGAGGGTGTGTCGGGGGGGGGGGGGGGGGTTCTCATCTCGAAATCGGACAAATGTCACAGGAACGAAACTATTGGTTTCTGGCCATCAATCATTTACATGACCGCAGCTCGAATGACACATTGAACTTCAGCCAATAAGGCCCTTCCTCTCATAAGGCTGAGAGTGAGAGAGAGAGAGAGAGTGGCGGAGATTGGACCCTTGATATTTTGTTTTCGTCTTCACCAAGGTGCGTTGGGTTTCAGAGCAAGACAGTCGGAAGGGCAGGAACTATTAGAAGTGCGGAGTTTCATTGGGATTCTCCGATGGGGTCCAGCGCTAACATACGTTCTGCCTAATAACGGATGCAGATTACCAGCCAAATTTACTATGTGTTGTATGCCATTTGACTGGTTCCCCACAGAACATCTGCTTAGCCGGTTTTGCGAACTAATCTTTTTTCTTCTTCTTCTTCCAAGCTGCTGCTCTTTCTAAGCAGTTAAAGAGGTTCATGTTTTCAGTATAAATATTTGTTTGTTTTTATTTTGGAGTTTCATTTTGTTTTTGTCTTGTGTGTGGGGGTGTAAGATACAAAGGTCAATGTTTATAGTAAATATACTGAACTGGCTAAAAACAAATGTGATGAAGAAGAGGTTCGAGTTGTGAACTACTACACAGGAAACAGCTTTGCTCTGTTATGTTTTGTCCGTGTTTGGATTTTGTTTTGTTTGAGGAGTGTTGATTTTTTTGATTTTGTTCATCCTCTCTTCGTATCTCGTCACATGTTACCTGTAAAACCTTTGCTGTACACCCGTATGAATGAATTACCACATTTATGTTTGATTTGTTTACTCAACAATACAATTGATTTTCTTCTACGTACATTAAGTGATTTATTTTTTACAATACCATGATGATCTTTTGACGAAAATTCAGGTTGATAAACTAGTGGTACGATAATGGGATTGTCTGTAAAGCTGAAACTATGTTATATTCTCCAGACCAGCAGATCTGCGATTGGTCGGCTGGATGGTTTTGTGCCATGCCTTTCACTGTGTACCCCGGTTCGAATACCGTATTGAACCCTGGCTCGGATCCCATATCGAACCCCGGCTCGAATCCCATATCGAACCCCGGCTCGAATCCCATATCGAACCCCGGCTCGAATCCCGTATCGAACCCCGGCTCGGATCCCGTATCGAACCCTGGCTCGAATCCCATATCGAACCCCGGTTCGAATCCCAAATCGAACCCCGGCTCGAATCCCATATCGAGCCCGGATTGAATCCAATATCGAATCTGGTTCGAATTCCACATCGGACTGGAGCCTGGAAAGAGTTTTGTTTTAGTCCTGACGAATACGTGTGTTTCCCGTTCCTATTCCCTTGAGGTTTTTCGCCCATTAAGAACTCATATTTCTACATTGCCTGATCTGTAAGTGTACGTGTATCTATGGAGCCTTCATTTTACAGTGCTAGTCGCTTTTGAGAATCCCTTAGTTTAATTACCAGAAACATTCAAAATCAGACTACAGCCTTTCACCTGAACCTGCTTTTTTGACAGACATGAAACAGTCGTCAAGCAATGATTTTTTAAATACCCTTTTTCTCTCTTCTGGAAATGGTTGCACGACCAGCACATCGCACGCTCTTTCAGATTCTTTTTACATGCCGATCCTGCTATGGGCCCGGCCGAGTGTGAAAGCCCGAGGCAACATGGGGGATGAATTAATCATTATCGGGCAATGTCAAACCCCCTGTGCGTTCGGTTCGAGCATGGTTCGAGGTATACGAAGCTGGCTGAGCCGCGTGGCCCAAGTACCACATAAGCAGCCATAACAACAACAACAACAAAACACCTACATTAGACGAAGCCTTTGGAAAAATCTACGGCCTAGCCTTGGCAACGCAGTGATATTGTTGTCCTGAATTTTTTCAAAACGCGGATGGCGGTGCTTTGTGCTGAGCGAGATTAGTGCGTCTGATGCAGGGACGCAGTCAAGGGGTTTGGGTTCCAGACACATCCTGCTTCATAGGCCTATGCATATTTAAGTTTTTGTCGTAAAGTCGTTTTCGTTTTGTTATTGGGTTTGGGGGGTAAATAACGCGGAATCTGAAGGGGAAAACATTGCCGTGCTGATCATTAGGGTCGAGTTGTCTCACCGCCGGTTCTATTCAAAGCATACGGTACTCACAGTTTTGGTGCTACTGCTTTCTCCATCCACTGATGCAAATACTAGGCCTATGTTTTATCAATATTGACAACGTGTCAAATTGAGGTCAGTGCATAAGCCGTCGTAGGAGGAAACTCAAAGCATTCTGGGATACAGACTAACGATTGGTTAATGATTGAAGAAACAAAATAAACGATTTATGTTCATCTGAAAAACTTTGGTATACTCATAACAGACTTTGTAGGCCTACAAGTCACACTTTTAGCCCTCAAAAATAGTTTTACCCCGTCTGTCGCAGTCTGTGCTGGACAGTCAAATCAGTTTCAGAAATTCAAAATACACTCAATGTTTAAACGTGCACACAAACTCGCTGGAAAGTGTTTTGTGAGTTTGGGTTTTTTTGTTGTGTTTTTTCTTTTTTTCGTTTTGTTAACCGTGGTATACAAAATCCCCTAAAACTGGTGCAAGTTTGCTTGGTCGCATCACATTTTGTAAGGCATACAATATTTGGAAAAACCAACGATGTTATTCACCACCTAATTCAGCAGCGTGTATAATATCATCAACGCCTTTATACCGACCCTTTAAAAAACACTACGCGTTTTAAATTTCTATTTGCAGACCAGCTGATGAGATAACAATACGGTATAGATAGATGCGCTGCCTGAAAGAATTCAAATTTGCTGAAGAACTGCCGCCGGGAAATGCGAATCGCCAACGGAATATACACACACCGGGTGTTTGCGCTTGCTGGCAAAAATTTATCTCGGTCTCTCTCTTTTCGGTTGTCGTAGTCGGGGCGTGTGTTGTTTGTGCGCTCTTTTCGGTTGTCGTAGTCGGGGCGTGTGTTGTTTGTGCGCTCTTTTCGGTTGTCGTAGTCGGGGCGTGTGTTGTTTGTGCGCTTGTGAACTTTAACCCCTAAACTCCCCGTGCGATCAGCCTCTCAGAAATCGATTGTATGACTGCGTTCGCTCTTTCCCTGACGACTGCGGGAGGTTTTTTTGTATTGTCCTCAAGTCTGTGAGTAAGTCCCTTTTTAACAATTTTCCCTTCTTTTTGTAAATTTGAGTGCTTTTGTGCGGGTCAGTGACTGTAGAGGTCGTATTTTCTGACGTTGTTTTAGCGCTCACTTTTGTTTTATTACAATAAGTCGTTTTAACGTTCAGCGGGGAATATTTTTAATACGATGAAAGTTTTTAAAAAAATGATGAAAGTTAATAACAGTTTCTTTATGAGAGGTCACGTGTTGTTCTGCGGGAAAGGTCGTCTGTTCAAGTAATGTTGTTCTCCAAACTATAGCGAATTTCCTCAGGTTCAGCGAATATTAGTAAAAGTTGAACTCGCGGAAAACCTTCACAGATACTTTATTTTTGTTGTGTAATTATTTCTCGTCCGTAGTTTCTATTCTTGTCCGTTCTTTTGCAAATCGAAAAAAAAACACAACAACACACGGTTAATTATTGTTGGTTTGTTTTGGTGGGGGTGGGATTAGGAGACGGGGGTGTTGTATGTTTTTAGTTTCAGTAATTACTTGCGTTTCTATAACTAACCATTATACAAGCCGGGCTGGTTTGTTTTTTTAGATCGTTTAAACTTTTTACCTGATACAATTTAATTGGAACCGAATGGTATAGACCCCTATCGTGACTGCGAAGGAGGATTACATATTCGCAAAATGCATTAAAACTAGAACAAAAAAATAAAAATACACGCAAGAAAACAACAACCTGTATCAGTTTCAGGTCATTTCATTTTCAATGCGCACAATGATTTTGAGAAAACCGCAGAAAATGTGGGAAGTGCGTGCATTTTCATGTTACAGGAGAACGCCGACCGCTGATACATTTTATAAACTGTTCTTAAAATAATAGCCTTTTCCGTGAAATATGCTAATTATATTCACGCGTGCGTTCATACTCTAGTGGTTGGCAAACGCCATAGAGTTGTTAATAACGCAGACGCACCAACGCGCATGCGTCACGCCACCATTGTCCCCCCCCAAAAAAGAAAAAACACCGCGATGTTCCCTCATTTTGCCAACCTTCAGGGCTCGATTTCACAAATCTCTCAGATTCATCTTAAGATGAGTTGTCAATATCACCATAGTGATTTGTATTTGTGACATCAGACTTTGCTTAGCAATTAAGATTGATTCGCAGTTAAGATCAATCTTTAGCTCTTTGTGAAATCGAGCTCAGTATAGCGTTAGAGCGCACGCGCGTTGTGCGATTTACACATTTTCATGGGAAAGGTCTACATTTTCTTTTTTCAAAATGGGCAATTTGCCAATTTGCCTTTTTGTGTTCGAATTATCACTTTGAGTGACAATTCCGCTTGCAAAAAATAAATAAGTTTACTGTCAATTTGTGTACCGTTAAAATCCCCTTTAAAGACACACTGGGCCAGGGAGCAGTTTTTCTGAATTACGAATCAAAACAGGCTATTTTTAGATGAATAAATCGTTGAAATTCTTGGATCTACATAAAATACTTGTTCACGCGGTGGGGTGTTTTTATGTTTCCGCCGGTTTCCTTTTTTATAAGGGTTGTAATAACATTGAACTCATAAAGAAGTAAGCTATGTTTGTTTGTGAACCTGAAAATTGTTTTGTTTGCTTGTTTTGTGGGTTGGTTTTTTTTCAATGGTCGGCGGTAGATCAAAGTTTTTGCGTCCTGTGAAAATAATCAAGTTGGGTGTTTCCTTCACTTTTCGTCCACAAAGTGTGCCAGTCGTTTTAAAAGATTGTTATGTTAAAAAATAAAGTTTTTAAAAAGGCGATTCAGTATAAACAGACGCCTGTAAACTCTGCACACTTTTGTATACGCTGTACACTTTTGTATACTCTGTACACTTTTGTATACTATGTACACTTTTGTATACTCTGTACACTTTTGCTTTAAATTGCGGAATTCAGTATATTGGTAATCAATGTTTTGGCCAGTCTCGACCCAGAAAATGGTTCTTCGTGTCTTTAATAACATACGAAACAAACAGTACGTTTAAATTGTGATTTTATTCAAATGCCTTCCCCGTTCTAGTTTGTGGGAGTGGGGTAGAAACAATTACGTGGGCATGGTACGGTTGTTGTGAGGTATGTGGTACAGTTCGCATAGTATTTGGCTATCCAAGGGTCGTCGACAGGGAAGCGGAAGGACGCTAGTATAAGTCGTCCGTAAACGTCAAAAAAAAAAAGGCGGGAACGGGCGTCCGATTGGGCCGCAGCACCCTGGTGTGTTTACCTCTCCACGCCTCCGCTCCCCCGGACCGCGCTGTTTGCTTTGCTCACCGTGGTTTTAGGGCCTCGACATGCTAGTTTCACACCCCTTGTCGGGGAGGCTTAATCCCCTACATAGCCAGTATAGGATCGATGACGAGCGTGATGTACTTATCAAAAACGTCGTCGTGCAGCAGTAGTTGCGGAGCCTGATGGGTGGCTTTAAAGGGGCACCCTCGTTTCGAAAGTGTTCTCCATGATGATCAATTTGCTGGTTATTTACGCAACCGACTGTGTTGTCTTGTGGTGTGGAGCATATGAGGGGGTTTTGTGTATCATTTTACACTCTGGTTGATTTTGTATCACATAATTGTAATGATACCATTGTGAATTGTATTGTGTTGTAGAGTATCTAGAGGAATTTCATATAGGCCTATCATTTTACTCTGTTGCTGAATTTTCATCACATAACTTGCATTCTGGAGCTCAGCATAGACATCACTCCGGTGTCTTGTGTTGCGGGCTTATGTATTTTGTACTGTTTTCAGATTGTGTTTTAAAGGGAAGGTATGCGTTTGTTAATCACTCTTAAAATTAATGGCAATAGAAACTCATTGGTTAGAAGTCTACTGCAGCTTTCGATAGTAAAAAGCCTTTTGAGAAACATTTCATGTGGAAGTAATGGAAAAATGTATCAGTTTTTATCCCCTAAAATATGAATCTGAGAAGCGTTACTGTCAGAAACGTTTCTCAGATTTTGTATTCCTATTAGGGATTATTCTTCCTGCGTAGAAATAATTATTCGCTTCGGATTTTCGTCGATGTCTAAAAAACGCGACCAGGATTAAGACATTCGAACGGTTCCGATTACCAAAGGTATACTTTGCCTTTAATAGACCTTATGCATATGACGTCATTTGAGTAGGGCGCCCTCACCTAGAGGTCAAAAGGAAGATGTTCATTGGCCAATCCTGTGCGCCGCGCGTACAAATCAGCGCGTTTCCATTGTTTCATCATCAGTTTACCTCTAAGATGGCGGCTTGGTGACGTCAATGCATAAGGTCTATATCACATTATTATAAATGGTGTTCTTGCAGCGCAATGGAGTGAGACTTTTGTGGTGTGTTGCGGTCTGGAGCACCTATACACAGGAGTTCCGTGTATCATTTGACCGTCACCGAATCCATTATTGGAGGACATTTTTGAAACTTTGCTCTACTATTGCGTGACATTGATCCGAACCGATGCGTGATAAGACAGCATTACGTTCGTGACTGATCGGTGATCCACATTTGCACATGTCTGTCGCGGCGCTACACTGTCGTCAGTGCCCAACGCCACTGTGTTGGAACTGCGGCTTGCCACGGGCCAGTTATTTCAGAAAAAACACATCTTGATTAACGGCTGTAAACGTATTCTTCTTCTTTTTATAAGCATTGGCTGCTATTGTCTGGATTAAAACGTTGGCCACGTGGATCGGGCAATTACAAATGCAAGTATTGTTTAGATTATTCGGGGTTTTGGGGTGTTTTTTTTTTCTTCTAAATTTGTATTAAATTGTGTATTCATTTATTTATTTCCATTTGATTGTTATCGCGATACTTTAAAACTTACTGAACTAATAGTGACGCATGGGAGGATTAATAGTGTGGAGATTTGTTAGTCAATTGTAAAGTTGCCAAAAATAACTGCACGCAGCCACAAACGCACCACAGGATTTTAAAGGCGCCAAATACTGTATAACGGACAAAAAGAAAATTAATCTCACATCGTGTGCCCCCCCCCCTTAAAAAGGGGGTGGGGGAAAAGGAGAGAGTCAAGAAACAAAGAAAGCGAGTATAGTAAGTGAATATATTTTGTCCCCATTTCAAACGCATTATTAATTTTTTTTTTCATTTGCAGCTGTTTCAAAGATATTTTCTCTAAATCATCACAGTTTGGATTGTTTTGTCTCAAATTCAGCCGATATAGTTAGTGCTCCTTTAAAGTACTGATCAACATGGAAATAATTATTAATGACCCACGCAGTATTTGATACACCTTTCTCTATGGATACACGCTCGCTCTATGACGCAGAGACCGTATGCATTAAAGGTGCAACCTGATATCCTTGTAATATGCATACGTTGTGGTACACCAAGTGGGGATACTGGTTTTTGACAATTACCAAAAGTATACCCGGCCTTTAAAGATGAAGTTGACTGTTCAGCAAATTGTCGATATTTTTATTCATGACAGTGGAACATTGAATAATTCACTTCACTATTGAAATCCAGTTTAATACTCTATTCAAAGGTGCCCATAAATTTGGAATTGCAATCATTTACCAAAAAAATACTTATTTGATCATGCATTGAACTTGAATTTGTTTGCAGTTAAGTTTCTGTATAGATACATATTTTTTTCTATTTGGAGTATAAGGACAACTATTTTAGCAGCTTTTTGTGCACTGGTTTCAGACTCGTGAAATGATGTTTATTAAACCTTGACGTCATGGTTGGAAGATCATCGCTTCACTGAATACCACAAAACACTTGATTTAACTTTTTTTCTTCTTTTTTCCTTTTAAGCTTTTGTTTTCCTCTTAAGGAAAGAAATTCACGCACATGTTTGTGTAATAGGCAGTCAACCATAACGACGTGAAAGGAAAAGCTGCAAAGTGGATCGACCACGCTGGTTAAAAAGAAGGTCTTTTCATTCTCATTGTGGGCACATTATTCTGAAAAGAATTTCCATACGACCGGTGTTGAGCTAGTTGCGGAGGCGTTTTTTGTCCCCCTTTTTGAAAAGGCCGACAGATTTTGAAGCTCAACACTCATCGAGTGTTCAAAATAATAATAGCAAATATTTAATCCACCCGGAAATCGTCGCAGGATATATATAATCATCACATATTTTTAAGCCGGGATGACGGGAGTTTTTGAAGAGCCGTTAATGTTGGAATTTTGTTGAGTGTTTCTTGTTGATGTTTGTTTGTTGTTGATGGTTTTTGTTTTGTTGTTTTGTTTGGGGGGGGGGGGTAGTCTTGCAGGAAAACGCTCGCTGGGATCGATCAAAAAGTGTCCCCGTTTCCTCCATTCCAATTATTGATTGATAGTTTAGAGGAAACCTCTGTGACTGTGTAACGAACAAATGAAAAAAAGACGGGCATTTATTTTTTATTTTTTTTCGCAAAACGAGACATTGACACTTGATAAAAAATGATAAAAATGTAATAATAAAACTTGCCATATTTCATTAACACACTCGTTTCCTCTTGTACAGAGATAATCCTCCCAAAAATAAAATAAAAAATAAAATTTAAAATTAAATATATAAAATAAATATATATATAAATAATTAAACAAATGAACAAATAAATTAATTAATTAATACATAAATCTAACGAATTCTTCAGATTCCTAGAACACAATGAAGACACAATAGGAGAGGGGTATGCCTATATCGAGCACCAAATGATATTTTAATTGCTCATTTTTGCAGATATAGGAATAAGTCTGCACTATTTTAAGTACACAACTGCACCGAAGTGATACCTTAGACCATCTTACTCCCTGCTTGCTTAGCACAGCCCCATTATTATTTAGCGCAGCTTTTCTGGAACGGTAAGAACACTAGTAATTGAATTTCCTGGTAACGATCGACGTGACTGCACCATAAAAGAGTTTGTAAAATTCCCTCATTAAAATAGTCTAGAAAACGTAATTTCTCGCGAAACGTTATCCTCCCGTTCGTATAATGCCCAACATTCCAACTCACAGACCTGACCGTGTGGTAGATCTGTAAACATAAATCTTTTTTTAATTTGCGTGGATGAATTCGGCTCGCCACACCAGTATTAAACGGGCCGATGTGCGTCACTTTAAAGTAAGCAAAATGGAATGTCCCCCATCAACCGTCGTTTGTGGTTGATGCACCAAACCAGCGGCAGGACTCATGTGCCGCAAATATAAGATACACTCTCCGTAATAAATTTATTTTAAACGCAAATAAATTCAGCAATGATTGATTATAACGGCCAGAAATTGGAACACATAATAGTGGGTGGAAAGACGGGTTTATGAAGAGGAGAAGGCACGGCCGAGTAAAGGGTGAATTTGACGGTCTCTTGTGAGACGGTGAAACGTCTCATCATCGAGCGGCCGTCGCACGCAGAATTGAAGGGAGAGAAAATGAAGTGCACAAACAAAAATTCGGCAATCGCACACCGGGAAACGAGAATTACGGGGCTTGACCTCAGTTCAACCGCCGCGCCGTGAGTCTGTCACCGCCGCAAGCCGCGTCTGCCCCCGGTACGACAATGCTCAATCATCCTGTCCCGAACCAGCGGTCTTAGAAAGCTAGCCTGGCACTTGGCTCGGATACATTTCAAAGGGACGTTCCAGTGGTCTCTCGTTCCAGTCGCTCCACTGTTTACAAGGCTGTTCAAGTCACAAAGGCCTTGACAAAAGGCTAGGGAATGGATGGCTCACCGCGGCTCTTAACAGCAGAGAACCGATGCGGTCATATTTGAGTTTACGCAACCCACAAAACAATGGTGCGATCCATCATGTGACGTCATTGATAAAATGAGTAAAACAAAAACCAATTTCCTTCTTACTTCCTAGGCCTAAGCTCCTACTTTTATAGCCGGCAGAGGTGTGTGTAGGCTACGTCTGAAACACGTTAATTTCATTGGAACATTAACTTGAGCAAGGCGAGTCACAAATAAACATTCAGATAATCCGATTTATGTACTGTATGTTCTCAATGTATCGCGAGTAACGGTGGAATTGCCAACACGCGTTATGCAGTGTTTCACTTCATACGTTCCCTGTTGGATGCGATAGATAGACAGAGGGCAAGTCACCGCAGTGATTAAGCCATTGCATTACGGTATCGTGTTTCTCCACCTTTAAAAGGTAAAATTAAATTTACAAAATGCTAAAATAAAATCACCCTCTAAAATACTCAGAAAAGTTTGAGCGCGACTTCCATTCCGAGAAATAAATCAATCAATTCCGAGTTTTTTGTGTCGTGAATTCCACGTAAGATTGTAAAGCAACACTGGAAAGTTGGTCGACGACGGATAGTCCGCACGCCGAGGTGTGGGTATAGTTGAGAAGAAGTAGACAAAAACAAGTGCTTCTTTTCAGAGCCACACTGTGCCTTCTTGGAAGAAGATATCGTTACATGGCGTAACCCATAAACGAAAGGGTGTTACGGGAATGTCCCATGTTGGTAAAAACCATAGAAATAGAACGCTGAGTGCGTCATTGTGCGTGCGACTTCGTTGTGAGACCATTTTTATGGACGCGCGTACGCCATTTGTTTTACGCGTGTATGGCAAAATTAGCATATTACGGTCTATGTGCGTTGCCATTTTGCCATACACGCGTGTCACGTGATGATCATTTTGCCATACACGGGTGTCGCGTGGTATCGATACGCCGCGTCCACAGACGACACAGAGGGCAGTCGAGCTCAGCGTTCTCCGGGTTCTATAGACCTTATGCATTGACGTCACCAAGCCGCCATCTTAGAGGTAAACTGATGATGAAACAATGGAAACGCGCTGATTTGTACGCGCGGCGCACAAGACTGACCAATGAGCATCTTCCTTTTGACCTCTAGGTGAGGGCGCCCTACTCAAATGAGCGGTCTAGGTCACCGGACCTAAGCTCTGGTGTTTTCAGCAGCAGAGTGTGGGTTCGATACCCGGTCATGACACTTGTGCCCTTGAGCAAGGCACTTAACCATAATTGCTTCGAAAAAGTTGGGAAGGTAGTGCATTCTGCTCTACCAGACAGGCTCCTAGTGGATGATACCCATGCCTACATCCTTAAGGACTGTGAAGGGGGTAACCCTGTTTCAGCCCCAGGAGTAGGAGGCAACGTGCCCCTGGTGTCAATTGATTTGGGTTGATAGCCCAAATCAGTTATGTGTAGCCCTCACCTTGAGTGGCCGTCCGTGGCCTTGTGAGTTAGGCGATATCTCATAAAAAAAAAAAAAAAAAAAATATGCATAAGGTCTATTTCTATTGCAAAAACAGTAATGTCACTCTATGATGGCTGGCGCGGTTGTAGGCCTACAACCCACATAAATATAGGCTATGGTGGCACTTGAATTGACGCTTAACTATTTTTTTAAACTTTGTATTTTACAAACTGTTCAAATAAAGGAAGTTCATTTAATTTTTATTCTCGGAAACCGTGAGAAGTGTTTAACGGGGGAAATGTTACTGCGTTTCGTGTTGTTTTTATTGGGGAACTGATCCCCAGATAGTGATTCGTTTCATAATCTAAAAATCATTCAATTCGTTTCTGGGACTTTCTGTCGTCATATTAAAAGAAAGTAATACAACACGTCAAAAACAACAACTGCACATGGTTGTGTCGATCTATACCACCACACCGCCATCATTAGGCATAGGTATTGCGCGAGCATAACAAACTAGTGGGTTTGTATATGGGTATTTACTCCACGTATTTTGTTGTGTGTGAGTAGTGCTGCAGCTCAAAAATGCTGTATATTTAAGACTGGAAGAAGAGATTATTTGAATTGAAGAAGCAAATTAAAATATTAAGCTGGGTAAACAAACAAATAATAAAGGTTTTTTTAAACTATTCTTTAAAATGAGGTCCTCACTTTCTACTTTCGCGGTTCCTGAATATTCAACCAGGTCAAAGAATCGAATCGCCAGTGAAGAGCCCCTTTAAAGAAAGAAAAATGCGGTTTGTCCGTCTCATCTTTAGACGAGGGAAGGCCGCGACGCTCGAGATTCCACGCAATTTAATTTAGATTTGACGACACACACGCAAGACAGTAAAACCATGAGGCGAACTCATCGTGCACGAAGACGCCAACATTAAAGGCCGGTACGGGTCCCGGTAAAATTATACAGGCCTCTGTATTGGGTCAATTTAACGGCGGTGGTTTAGAGAGGGAGAGAGAGAGGGGGGGGGGGCAATTAAGTATAGCACGATGTCGAACCTTGCCTGCGATCACCCAAGACCTATTTTCTCTTCTTCCCGCAACATTAAACGCGCTTTGGTGAATTTATGTTTTCCCTCCGCGCTGCTGACACTATAAGAAGGCGGCGTGTGTTTTTCTCAGCACACGCACAAAAAACCTTTGAAAATTACGACTGTAGCCTGCGGGGGTATCAGTTTACTGCGAGACATACTGTATATGATAATAATGTACGAGGTATGTTGAATTCTGGATTCCGGGGGAACACAATGGTGTTTTAGAAAAAATAGGTAGGCCTATGACTTTGTAAAGTGATATGCTTTGGGAACGGCATGATAGAATTTTCTGAATTCCCCACCCCCCCCCCCCCCCCCCTCCCCCGTCTCTGGACTAAAAGCGAGAAGCCGATTTTGAAGATAGCCATCTAACCACTCGATCACCACCATCTTAAAGGAGCCGTGTGTGGTTGAAGTAACTTCTATCCGGTGCCGAGGATAACAGTTGGCAGGGTGCCAGTCGCAATATTTAGATGGTTCCCGCGTAAAACCTGGGAAGCGATGTTGTTTGTTTGCTGTTTGGTTTGTTGGGTTTTTTAACGCTATTAAAGTAGTCCTTACAACAATTTTGTCAAAAGGCAACCCCCGACTGCGAGAACCTATTTCAAGAGTTCACTATAGATAGTTCCCAGTAGACGCCATCTTTACGGGCAAATCGCATTTTGGCTTGCAGGCGCGTCAAGCGCTCAAATTATTAACGCAGCCGCGTCGTTCACTAACCAATCACGCAATGAGTTTTGTGAAATGTGCGCGTGCTGCACGCCGTGCTGCACGCCGTTCTCACGCGTAACGCATGACTGTGTTCCAAATTACCCGTAAAGATGGCCGATTTACGTCATATTGCAACCTATCTATAGACCCGTGCATTTGGCATAATTATTTTTTATTCACAAAATGATGAACGGTTTATTTATATAACCGTATCAGAAGGGCAAATATGTATAATTTAAAAGTTTATCAAAATCAACTTTGTTCTGCGTGTGAGAGAGACCTCAATGTCGTTAACTTTTAAAGCGGGAATTTTTTTTTCAGTGAGTGATCTCGTTGAAAGCAAGTTTCCATGGAGGAAGGAAGGTTATACACAGTGTAGAATAATAAGCACTGATGGTGGGTTAGTTACAGTGCTGACTCAAATCATACAGAAGGGTCCTTTATCTATGCTAAAATTAAATAATGCAGTCTTTCTTTGAGACACTTGCCAGCTCGTGCCGTGACACCGGTTAGGTACGAAATTCGCCCAGTCTCCCGTTCGATCCAGTGTGTGGGGGGGGGGGGGGTGTTTTTTATACATTCATGCGTGAGATAGTCGCTTTAAACAAAAGTCCATAATAGTCGGCTTATTTGAATAAGTGCCAATAGCGCTACGGTTGTTATCAGATAGATGGGTGATAGGAACGCCATGTGGCGACCGGTTCTCGCCCGTGAGCCTAGGCCCGAGTTTCTCAGCATCTACCCCGGGGGACGTAATTACTCACACGCCACGTTATTGGCGCACGGTACGTGCTCTACGTACAATCACCATGGGATGGTCTTTGGCACAACGTGGAGCGAACCCACGTAGCACGCAGCTTTGCATTCTAAAATGGTTATAGCATAAATACATAAATCAAGGCACGTATTCCGCATCTTCTACGAGGCAGTAGCGGATGTGAAATTCACCCACCCCCCCTTCTATTTCTCCTCATCGGCTGAATATGTGAGCCAGTGAAACAGGATAGAAAACAGACTGAGGAAGAAACCAAGATTTTAAAATTCATAGTCTGTACTAAGCCCGAAGCATCGAGCCGACCGTTATACATCTTTTACAGCGGTGTGCCACCATGGCGTTTGCGGCAGAATCGTGAACTCATCATGAGATCTGGTGTCCTACAAGTAACGCGGGTTACCTTTTTTTTTTAACTCTACCTTGCGTATGTATTTGTTCGAAAAAGCTACAGACCAAACAGTGAAACCATGCTTAGTATTCTGTCTGCTGTGGGAGATGGAAATTCTGTCTGCTGTGTGAGATGGAAATTCACGATTTTGTTTGTGTGTGTATTAAATGTTCACATGTGACAAATTCGCTCAGTAATTTCTTCTCCCAATAATTAATCGTCCGCCATTTGCTTGCCATTTTGAAGAAATAACTGGTAGTGGTAGACGTTTTTAGTTCGTCATTCAGTCCCGAACGTCTGGTGTACATCCAGAGACGGACACCAATTGAGTCGGCTCTTCAACAACGTACACAAGCCGGACAATGAACTGAGAACAATTCATTGTGCATTCACCGTGTATTATGTATAGGGGCTGGACTTCCATTGCCCTGTTGTAATAGCGGCTCGGGTAAACACACAGTGACCTGACATGACCCACAAATCTGCCATACTACTAAGCCACGGTCGTATATACAGCACACTGTATATTTGAACAGACGAATTTAATAGAAACACCAGGTGTTTCACTGTGCTGCGGCGGCTTGTTTCTTATTCTGTACATTATCGAAGTGGGGTGGCTATAATAGCAAGGAAGGAAAGGGTGTCAAACTCGTCATTTCATCTCAACTGCTGACCGTTCACGTAGTCTGTGCATTTACAGATAGGACACACGGGGCAAATTAAGGGCAACCCGAGCCAGTCTTCACGGAGCAAAGAAAAAACATTCACATTTTAACTTAACTCTGAGGTAGTAGTGTAAACCCTGAATCTAGCTATCATCACCATTAATTATTTTAATGATAGTTTCAAGAACAACAGCCTCCGTCCAACCTTAAACCCAGTATCCCCAATTATCAAGCTTCCGTCCAGTTCCTTGACCATGGACTCAATCAACCCCATAAATCACTTGCACTGACCTCCACTTTTATCCTTACCTATTCCTTACCTATTCCCTATATAATGTCAATTGTTTCTAAATGTATTCATTCTTGAGTTCTGGTTAGCCCATGTGGTCCAATCCAGTTTCTTCTGTTATACCATCAGCCAGGAATAGTTTAATAAAATTCCTATACAGCCCAGTATACAGTACGTGTCTGCCTTCCTCTTTCTGTCGTCTACATCTCTACACCTCTTATCGGCCCGCTCAAGTAGCACCCATCAATATCTTGTGTTACATTTGGTAGCAGCGGTTTCTTACCTGCCCGACACCATCGAATGAGCCTACCATTTTCTAACACTTATTTTCTTCACCGACTGTCTTCGCAAGAGCCAGTGGATAGAAAAATTCTCCTCCTGCTGTTCTCTCAGTATCTTCGCTAGGTTTTCCCATTGTGCAACCGGACTACAACCCCCGCTCTCTGGATTCACTTCAAATATCTGACACCGTCGCTTAGACTGTTTTCATTGTCACTTTTAAGCTGACATTTTTAGCCCATCCTGCTCATCTTCAGTACCCTGTTTTGCTCGTCTTCACTTGTCTTTTGGAGCTGTTCCTGCTTCCATTGTCTTCACCATCTATAACAAGGCCGTGCTTCCACCTGTACAGACATCCATTGGTCCCAGATTGGTTGCTTCCGCCTTCGCTGAATTTCTTCTAGCTGCTCTTCGCTTCTGTCTCAGTGTTCTTCATTTCCTGTTGCAGTGTTCCAGCCCTGAAGTGTTCTTCTTGTGAACTGTTCCTGTTCTTTTCTTCAGACTTTACCTGCCAGTTTGACTCTTCATTTCTTCGGACTTCCCGGAACGCCTTCTTCTTGGATTGGACGTTTTCGTGTTCTTTAACTATTTTCCTTGTCCTGCAGTAGCCAGCACGCTCTTCAGCACTCCACCGCTCTGCAGCCCAAGCTGACACCTTACACAGCACGTTTTTCAAATTTTACGTGTTTTTGCTGTGTTTCTTCTCCCGATCTTCGGTATCCTGTTTTCCTGTTCTCCGCTCCTGACTCCAGACTTTTGCTTTCTTCGTTACCTTCACTTGCTCCCCTCTGCACCGTCTAGACTGTACTTTCAAGTGGAGCTTTGGCCCAGTTTTCCACTGACAAAGTAACTCTTTCGGCTGTGGTATACCGTCCTTTCCGCTCCACCCCATGCAGGCAACGCAAGTTCCATTTTTTTTTTTTTTCTAATACTGTCATTGTCAAATTTTTGCATTTTTGATGTGTGTTCTTTAAGTTGTTCGTTTATACTACTATATATAATATAGTTCATCACCAATTCTATTATAGTACTTTGTATCTGTAGTAGGTCCTTTTACTTTTTGGTCTGCTACTCTTCCGCTCTTTGCCTAGTTGACTATCCTTTTATCAAATTTGATTTGTATGTGTAGTTTTATTTTTTTGGCTTTATTATTGCAACTTTTTTTTTCCTTCATATTTTGGCCATTCACATGTTTTAATTGTTTCCGCTCAGTTCCTGTTGATTTCTTATTATTGTACTATTTATCGCAATATTCTATCGTTCATTTGTTACCTTCTGCTTGGTCATGTCTCCGCCACCCAGCCCACCCACTAGCTCCACCCTGCCCGCTGCTCCTCAGCTTCCTTACATCAAGGCAGAACTCCTGGCCCCTTTTGCCGGTGATGGAAAGGAAGAGTTTAAATGTGTGCCTCCACACAACAACAGTGTTCGCTTTGGAGGGGCACAAGGGGGCTCACCATTATTACAGGGCCAGGGGGTACTTCTCAAATAAGCTCCAATTTAGCACTCTTGTTTTGCCGTTTACTATTTTTAATAAGATAGTCTGACGTAGATAGAAAAACAAAACACATTGTCTGCAACAAGTGTTAAAAAAATGTTTTTAAAGGCACTGAACACGTTTGGTATTAATTGTCAAAGACCAGTATTCTCACTTGGTGTATCCCAACATTTGCATAAAATAACAAACCTGTGAAAATTTGGACTCAATTGGTCATTGAAGTTGCAAGAAAATGATGAAAGAAAAAACAGAAGTCTTTTATTATTTTAGTGAGAAATTACCTCTTTCTCAAAAACTACGTTACTTCAGAGGGAGTCGTTTCTCACAATGTTTTATACTATCAACAGCTCTCCGTTGCTCGTTACCAAGTAAGTTTTTATGCTAATATATATTTTGAGTAATTACCAAACGTGTACAGTGCCTTTAAAACCTTGAAATTATCACGTAAACGTTTATCACAAATGCAACGTTTTTAGTCTGGTGACTTTTTAGTCTAAAGGGTTTCAAATATGGCCGTGCCCCCCCCCCCCCCCCCCCCCCCATACTGAGCGTTTGTATGCAAACCGTGTAGTTGGTCGCCTCCTAAGTTCCCAGTGAAATAAGACATTCACACCGTTTTCCAGGCCCAAGCATCTTATGCGATGTAGCTCGCGACTTGACAGTAACATTAAAGAGTTGGCGTTTCAAAACAAAAGTATAGGCAATGTTTACCCGCTTCCCACGTCGAACATACGTCAGCCCCAGTTTACAGATACAAAAATAGAAACAGGTCACGCCACTGTCGGAACCATCCCAACACGATCTCACGGTTTTCTTTCCCCTTAAAAATGTTAAAAACTGTGTGTGTTTGTGTGTGTGTGTGATTCTTTTTTCCATGTGTATTATTTATCTCTGCGGTCTTGTTTGCAGTAAAGAAAAACTCTCTCGTGCATGAAGCGAGTTCTCACGCAGCGCACGAAGCGGTGTGCACCGTAATCACGACTCTTGGACCCTCGGCACGACTCGTGTTTTTTTCCTTCTTCTTTTTCGTATTATTTTTTTTTGATAGAGAGAGGCGGGGGGCAGTGGGGCCCGAGTGGTTGTTTGCGTCAATTTGAGTGCGTGTATGCAAACCAAATCTGGTCAGCTCCGAATAAACCGTGTATTGTACTTCAGAATAACACGGCAGTAGTGTCATTTGCGTATATTCTACTAACATAATTCTTCACATCTGCCTTCTTGGTTCAAGATTCTTTAAAAGAAAAATCGTTTTTCTTTTCGAGGAGCTTCCGTGATTAACTTGTGTGTGTGCCCCTATGACTCACGTTAATCACGTATCCTCTACCCCGTGTGCATCAGCTCACTTTTTACAGCTCAAAGAAAAAGTATTGGATACTTGGTGGAAACGCACGAACTAACACAGTTCGTATGACAGCGAGTGACCCACTTTTACTTTTGCCCCAGTATTTTATTTCAAAGAACAAGAGATTGAAACAACACGTAGAGACCATGAACTCAATTGTTTCGCCCTTGACTTGCTGACGTATCAAAGGGGACTGTTTGGAAAAACCAGAGACATTGATGGGTAAAATGAAGAGTTTGTTCCTGTGGAAAAAGAACTTCGGTTAAGTCTACTTAGTTGAAATTTAATTATGAGTATTATTATATATATAAATCGGCAACACGTCTACCCCTTTAAATCTCTAGCGGTTACTGTTTGGCGTTATCCCAACTGCGGCTACGGACAATAATCGATCGGGCGTAAAGTTCTGGATCCACGGTGTGTTGTCTAGATTCCTACCAGGATATGGGCAGGTGCGGTGTGATCTAACGGGAATGGATCGTGTGACATTAAAGGGGCTCCCATTAAAGGGACCGCTGAAGGGGGTTCACGCAGTCACGAATTATGGAACTATCTCTAGCTCATTGGTACATAGACAGGGACGGTTGTATTGTTTGATATTTTGCAAAGAGACAAGATTTCGGCAAGATTTTTGTTTAATTTGTATGGGACTCTGAACTATAAATTATACACAATATTAATAATAAAAGGTTTTGGACGTACTCTTTTTTTGATTTATAAATGTGAACGTCACTGCTCAGTACACACTATAAAAGCTCATTATCTGGGCTGGCGTTTGTATATTAAAGACTGCAGTGAGGTTATGTATAAATATCCACTATGCATTGACGTCATCAAACGGCCAACTTGCTTACACGACGTACAACGGTGATGGAAACGGACATTATAAATTCACGGCATTTCACGGGATTGACCAATCAGCAACCTTCTTTTGATCTCTAGCTGAGGGCGCCCTACTTAAATGACGCCATGTGCATAAGTTTTATATATTTATTGTGTTTTTAAACCTGATTTCACAGTTGGCTGTGCAGCTCATGCAAACACATGCAAATCCTTAAGGAATGTGACCATCTCATTGCATAATTTACCTTCTCCCTCCTCCATCAAGTCACACTTGCTCCACCCATAGAATGAAACCCATCTCATCAAAACGTCTAGAAAAACTCAATAACCAGTTTCAGTAAAAAAAGTCTCACCAAAGACAAGCAACCGGGTTTTCTGATGGAGCAACGGTATTAATTGAGCACTCCTACCGTGGTCTGACGGCTGGTGATTGCCAACAAAATGCCGCATGAATTGTGCCGCGACTCTTAACCGCCCAATACTATTCTTATGATCTTAAATTAATGTTAAATCGCTTTACCCACATAGACGAAGAAGAAGGGGGAAATCTGCGACAAGGTTTCTGAGATCAGTAAATAATAAGTGATTACATATTGCGTTGCACGGAGCCGCGCAATTGTTATTTCAGAGCGCGATGGGGGAGCACCGCACCGCAACAAAGTATTGACTCAGACGCGGACTCACGCAGAAATTTCGATCCCAGACCTATTTATTTGATTAATTCCATATTTTTGACGCGATCCTCAAGATTACGTTTTCGTTTATTATAATCAGGACGGTTAATAAAACAATTAACTTAACACCCCCCCCCCCTTTCACCGAGGGCTAGATCTTGTGGAGTATTTATAACTGGAAAATCTGTGCGCGTGGCGCATACAACAAAGCGTAGCCGGCGAACGTTTTTGAAGTGCTATAAATGATTATTATCATGTGCATTCAATGTGCGTTTTTGCCGCCCTTTTTTGTATTCAGACGCACGTCACGCACACACGTACAAACAGCAGCGGCAGGTGCACACACCTTCGAGTACGGGGGGGGGTGTCTGTGACGCCTACTTTTAGCCCTTTGAGTTATGGATATTTATTTATTCATTAAATATTCTTTGTTCATAATCAGCCTGTAACCCGTGGCAGTACCCGTAACCCCCTTTTTAAAAAATATTTTAGACCATTATTTGTTTCACCCTGTGTGTATACAAACCAAATAAAATCAGTTAAATCAACATGGCTACTGGGGGTTTTCCCCGCCGGTTGGGTACGAGGGGCCGTTGTGCACGGGCCGTCGCGGTTAGGCATTTTTAGTTGACTGTGTTCTGAAGCATGAAATCATTAAAACATGTGCTTAGAGATCTCTTACAACAACCGTACTGCAGACTTTATAACTGCAGGCGCCACCGAATTGCAATTCAAAGTCGTTTGGATTTCATATAATAAGCCATCTCAAGACACATTTTTTTAAACTCAGGAGATTTGAGGAACGGGTAATAAAACAAATAATAAGCAGAGGCGAGGGGGGGGGGGGGGGGTAGTAATCATCCCGATTGCGTGACCGGCACCGAGTTTACGCGATTCTCAAGTTAAATGCTTGTTTGTGGCCGCGGCTTATTGGAGCGGATAATACAATTTCACCCCCCCCCCCCCCCCCCCCCCCCACCTTTCCTACTGTCCGTTTGCCGACGACTTCCCGCGCTCGCTCGGCCAGTTCGATTGCCGCGCTGGGTACACCCGGGCAACGCATTTTTGTCGTCTCCCTCGCCTTACTGGCTCCAGCGAGCGGACCATCGCCAATATTCCCGGATTGTGCCGTATTTATTGGCTTGATCGTGGCCGATGGCAAGGTACCCGCGCGACAGCGTGAACGTGATGTGACAACGCAGTTTATGCGACGACCGTTTCATGTATGATCACATCTATTTATATAATACAGCACGTAATTAAAATTCGGGAATGGGGTCAATGTGAACCATTTTTAATGGGGAATAATCGGGGATTATGTTTTGTGTGTGATATAGGAATGTTGTAGAGAAATTCACTGTCCGACCAGATACAGAGGATCTTGCTAAAACAGAATCTGTAAACAAACCGTTTCAACTCAAATGTTTGTTGTTGTTTAGTTTTGCTTTTGTTTTTTCAACAAAAATACAGAGTTACATGTCATCACTAAATAAAGTATTGTAGCTGCATGCCCACTCACCGGAGAGGTTCTCAAGTTAGTAGATGCCAGGTACTGATTTTTTTAAAAATTTATCTCAGTAGTAGAACCCAACATTTTTTAAATGACCGTGAAATACTTCTCTGAAATTCCAGCAGCACAGGCATAAAACCTTGTTTAGTATTTTTAAAATTTCAATATTGCCCCCCAACCATAGTGTCGTCCAGGGTTTTATAAACACGTTGGTTAAAAATAATATCAGCTTTAATAACCAATTGTTACCGATACTTAATTTTGACCATACGTTTTCAATGGTATATTTTTTACCCTTTGTCATTAATCGACCAGGCTAGGAGAGAAGGGAAAATTTGTGGGAATTATGCCTTTGATGACGATGCGTATAATTTGTGTATATGTCCTGAGAAAGCATATTTTGCTAAATGACCATTGGAAAGTAGAATATTAGAATAACAAGCAATTTCTAAATGTTCACAAAGGCTGGCATACAGTCGTTCTTCGAAGGTCAAATCTGTGATTGCACTATAGCCAAGGATATTTCTCAGGAGAGTGTGTGCCGAATTTCATACAGGCACAATCCCATCACCTTACCACCGTTCTTGGCGATTACCTTTTGAGTTCACGCTTTTCGGGGATTTTCTTCCTGACCAAAGAAAATAGCCCATCTCATGAATCAGCCGTATACATTTTCTATTAGTAACGGGACCGTTGGTGCGAAAGCCGTCAGCCAAACCAATGCAACCAATGCCGATTTCTTTTTCCCTCGCAGTTCAGCGCCAGGAATGTGTCTGCCTGTCCCCGGCTCATCAGCGGCCTGCAAGCGCAGATTTATAGCTGAAAAATTACGATTTGAAAGAATATTACATCGCCCGTTCTCCTGAGCATTGAGCATTAAGCATTGAGCATTGAGCATTAAGCATCGGCTGTTTGAAGATGTTTTTTTAAAGAAAATAATAATTAACACAAATTTGACGGGATTGTATGATGGGCTGATGTACAAAATGTACTATCAGAGAACAAAATCAGTAATATCAGTCACGGTGTGTGGATTGTATAAAAGCTCCGGCCACCGTAACGAAAATAAAATCTTCTCACTTTTGTTTTTGTGTCACTCCAGTTTTCCCTAAATAGAATTACCACTTTATTTTTTAATATAATCTGCCTGCTTCATTTCATGCAGACTCCCAAGCCTACCCACCCACCTTCCCTGAACCTCATAGCAGTTAAATTTAGTACATGGCAGACGCGTCCACAAAAGAAAACCTTTGATACAACGCAATATGATGCCAAATATTTGATCAAAAATTAATAGTTCACTCGCCTCGTGAACGTTACCTGCCGGTTTTGTAAGGACTCATAAAACGGTCGTCTGGGTGTAGGGGGAAAAAACGGTCCGGAACGACGCGAGAATTCTGCTCTTGTGCCGTCGATCCGATCCTCTTTCCTGCTCGCTGTAGTGTGTGCAGTGGGCTCGAGAGCCGCGCGGCAGAAAACGGTAATAAGACGATGATATCGCCGCAAACACGATCGGCGGTGAACTCCAAGCAGAGAACAAAGACCGTGCACGCGCATTTCTGACGGATATTATCGTGGGGCGCACACCCCTGGGGGGTATGGTGCTCACAGGCCGTCGCTCGTCTGTTAAGGTGTGGAGAGAGAGAGAGAGAGAAAGAGGTAGATGGGAGAGGGGGAAATGTAGAGCATTTGAGGCTTCTAAGGTTTCCCCGCTCCGTCGAGAGACGGGCTAGAGAAGAAACGCACTAACGACAGCGGGACCGCTTGATTGTCGCCGGCAGTTTTGCGTTACACTCTGGGTCCGCGACGTGTTAAAAATGCGTTGTAGTCACGTCTGTGTGTTTGTGCGTACGTGGATTTAGCCGGGTCATGAGAGCATGAACCCCCCCCCCCCCCCCCACCCCTTCCTTCCCTCCTTTCCCGTGATTAGAAATAGTAACCAAAATGAAATAGGTCTCTATACAAATGCACGTGACCAAAGCGAGGCTGGAAGGGGGAAACAATCTGGCGCCATATTGTTGAGAACGTTTAAAGGGGTAGAATAATAGTATGACACTTTCAGTGTGCTCCCTGCTTTATTACGGTTAGAGTCAGCGCAAGGTTTTTAAAGCAAGCTGAGCTAGGTATTGAGAAAGGTAGAGACTGGAATGGATATATCTGTCGTTAGATAATAGCAAAGAGGTGAAAGGTCGGTCCGCCGTCAGCTGACCTATCACCCCGGACGAAACCTTTGCTACGCTGCACCTGTCATTCGAACACACCCTCCTGTCCACACGATGCTATTGCCCCACACACACACACCCATACTATAGTGCTATAGCTTATGGTGAGGGCCAAATTATCCAGCGTTGCGTAAAAGCGTTAAGTGAGGCGTTTGCTAAATCAGCACGGGCCCTAATGACTGTCATCCTTCCGTCTTTGGGCCGGGGCCTCCGGTGTTGCGTCCCCCCCCCCCCCCCCCCCTTCAGACGTTGTTTGTGTTTAAAGGGATTATCACTATGTCTCTTTTCGGGCCTTGGTTGGTGTTTTTCTGCTCTCTGACCTCATTGTCATTCTTGCGTTTTGGGACGGTTCTTCTTCTTTTGTAAAGCCTAAAGAAGCAGTAAATCATCGAAAAGGGGGATTCTATTTGGAGACCGCAGAGTGTTGTATATCATAATAATAGCACGGTGGGGAAGCTTTTGAAGTTAACCGATAGTGGGCGAATAACGGCAAGTATAGTACAGCTCAAAAATAAATTTGCGCATGGACATTGTCATTGACCCGCGTCAGTCTTCTGAATTGTTTTGTTTTTTCGGATTTTTTTGCGGGGTTTTTATCGCGACCGCAGAAAGAATTCCATCAGTGGCACAAGTGCGTGCGATACACACAAAAAATTCACAATTGGATCATAATTATTCAGAAGACGTCTGGAAACATCTTGATGATTTCTTCCAGTTCAATTGTCACCAGACAGTTTTGCCTTTTACACACACGTTTGACATTGATGGCTCGTCTTTAATGAAAGACAGGCAATCTTCACGTTAACGTCTACTGCATTGCGGCACCCGCAAAGCAAAGCGCGGTCCATCACTCTGCGAGAGCCTCGTAGTATAGACGCTGCTGACGATCGCATTATACCGTTTCATTTACCATCTTCGTTTAGAATTATAGCTGCACCTACAGGGAAGGCCGGATGGATGGCATAGCTTCTTCTTTTTTTTCTCCCCCTCTGCGATATGTCGTCGCCAGGTTGTCGTAATTGGGCGGTCAGACCAATTGAAATGTTTGCGTTGTCATGTCACAGTGTTAGTCGGCTACACGGTGATATATTCTAAAAGAACTCTTCGACGGAAGCGATCATGTGAATGCGATATGGTGGGGAGAAAATATTGCAAATTCGGCGGTTTATTTGACGAGAGATGTTGAGATCGGAAACTTGTGCCGCATAGCTTACGATTATTACTTCATCCTTGAGAAGCGGAGTTGAGATTTCTATTCCACCCCTATTTCATGAAGCTATTGACAAAGCAGACAAAATGAGGCGGAGAAAATTCTTTTGAAAAGCAAACTAATAATGGGACACCGGTCATAATGATGTGAACGTCGTACGGTCTTTTTGGCTGTTTCTGCTTAACGCTGTATTTTGCTGTGCCACACAATAATGTTTTTGGTTCAGCAGCTTTTAAGATGGTGCCCGGGGCCAAGCCAAGAAATATGCTTTTCAAATTACTGTGCTTTAGATACTCTCACATACGGGCCAAAATAAGGGAGGCATGTGCACGCCATTTTTGCCGGTATTAACCTATATTTTTGCTAAACAACCTTGTTCCTGTGTTAAGCACCTTCGTAAGCTATGAACTCAGCGAATATGTTACCTTGAGGGCAAAGTATACATTTGGTTTTTCTTAACCGTTCGATTGTTTTAATCCTATATAAATGTAGATATATATTAAAACTAACCTGTGAAAATTTCCGATTCAAAATATGGTAGCGTTTTTTAGATAAATCGCCGAAAATCTGTCCACGCAGAAACTGGAATAATCCGTAATTGGAAATGCACAAGCTGAGAAGAAACGTTTCATGCAGAAACGTTTCTCAGATTGAAAATACGTTGAATCCCATTTTCTTTAAAATCACATTGCTTAAAATGGAATCGTTTCTCATGGTGTCATTATACATTATCAACAGCTGCAGTGCTTCTTATATACGAAAAGAGTTTTTGTGGTCATTAATTTTTGGAATAATTACGAAAAGTATACCCTCCCTTTAATTTGTGTTCCCCCTTTTTAATTTTTTCAAGATCGTGGTACTATCTGTTGTTTGATAAACGCATCACCTCTAAAATACATAGTGGCACATTGATTCATGCGCATGCGTCAACAGGAGCATGTCACGAAGCCGAGCAATATCCTTTGTCGCATGGGAAATCAGAAACGCATTGTTGCTTTTCTTACCCTTCCTCAACCCCACAGTTCCTGGAACAAAGCTTTAAAAATTGCTCGGGGTTGAGGTTGCCCCCGTGTTGAGAAAACACAAATCATCATTCGTTGTGAAAAGGTATCTTTCCACGTCCACACACGCGCCGATCCCTAGGCGCAACCCGGATAAGGCATTTACTTTACAACTTGCCGTTGCAGCTAGCTACGTGTAAACGGCTGGCCAAGTTGAGGGGATCTAGCGGTACTGAAAAAGCTTTGACAAGAGGGAAGACAAAATTGAGGACGAGGTTTTTTCCCAATTCCCAACCTCCATTCCATGGTCAATAAACTGCAAACTGCTGATGAACTCAACCTTCTGTTTCCTTATAATAGTGCACGGTTTACCTATCGATGCGATAAATGGTGTATCAATACGCAAGCCCAGTGAGACAGCCACCCCCAAAAAAAATTCTCACCCTAACCCCAACCCCTCGGACAATGAGCCATTCACCGGTCGGGTCGGACTGGGCGTCCTGACGTTTCTTACACAAAATTGCAGCTAAATGCAGCGTCGGCCCCTGGTGAGGAGAGAACACTCAAATCGAGGCCTCTTCAGAAGCTCTCCAACTCCCGCCCGAGGCTTAAAGTACTGTTACCCTGGCACCGGGGACCGCGTGCGAAAGAGAGAGAGAGAGCGCGGGAGAAAGAAGAGAGGGGAAAAGGCATAAATACTTGATATTACTGAGGCTGAGCCGTGACGGATATGACAAGTAGCTGAGTACATCCAGAGACTCTCTCGACCAAAGTAGGGCAACAAACTGAAAGGGGGGGCTCTCTAATGATGATGATGATGCTAGTCACGGGACCGGCAAGGGTTGTTGCGGCGCGTGCCTTTTAGTTTTTTTCCACAACCGCTCTTAAACAATACATTAGAAGAAAAGTTGAAAGGGTTATGACCGCCGCTGTCGGCGCTGTCCGTAATTAAATCGTCAGTGCCATAGACTTTAACTAGACCAGAATGCGCCTGACTACGTGCGGGTAAAATGTGTTTGCGAAGTAGGTCATGCATTTGAAAGTTATTACGTAATTTGTTTTATTTTTTTTGCTAGAATAATAATGTCTGCAAAGGGGGAGGTTACAAAATGAACTGTCGCCGTCGATTAATTGGCTGAGGCCATTTTCTATAATCCCGTCCTACAAACAAACAAAAAATGCTGATAATGATATTCATGTTTTTGAAAATAAATTCAAAAGAAATGTGTTCTTCTGTCTGAAATCATGGGATTTTTTAAAAGTTACTATCCAACATTTCTTTGGATTGTATTATCTGGGTTGAGTGTGTTTACGAAGACATTAGTAAAGACGCAATGTCCCTTTAAAAAACAGAGGTGTCTTAAGTGTACTTAAATGGCGGGAACGCCTTTTCTTGTCCGTGTCACAAGCCAAAGAAATTTAGCTGAGTGCATGTAATACTCCCATTCCCTTCAAGAAATAGGTCATTAGGAAGCTGTGAGCTCACTGCTTGCCCTCTGCAAGGCGTGCGCGCATCAATAATGAATCAAGCATCCCATTAACACAAGCAATTAATTGCTAACCGTTCCTTCCTGTATGCATGAGGCACAAAATAATATTCATACTTTGCATATTCACGATGCATTTGAACGCAATGCGATATTGCACTGGGTGTGTGTGTGGGTGTGGGTGTCTGCATGTTGAAACCGAGGACTTTAACAGAAAGGGATCCTGGTGTTTTGACAAAGCAAGGACTTCCTCGCTTCGCTTTCGTGCACAAAAAATGGGGTTGTCATTGCGGACGTCAATGGGGAAGTCCAAACAATGAGAGAACAAAGACAACTCATCGATTTACCGGATGGACAAAAGAGGACCACACAAAGTTGGGACTTGAAACACTACGTGGACTAACACACGTCCACACAGTTGAAGAATATGTGTTTCTTCGTATAAGTGCACAGAACAAAGGAATGACAACAGAGTGCATGCAAAACAGAGCTGGGACGTGTGTGGTAGTGTGTTAAACACATTTGTATTCACAGTGCATGAGCTTCACACTAATACTCCACCGGCAATTCGCCAATTCGTAATTTATGAAGTCACATTTTCGAATCGGATGAATCTGTAATAGGCCGACTGATGATTAGCAGGGACAACAACAAAACCACGTGATAAACGTCTACACAATTTGCAATGTTACGTCTTCCTATTAGAAACGTTATGATGCATTGAGTGAATCCGTAAAGCTGGATCTGACGGAACAATTAGTGTTTTACGTTTGATGATGTTACGTTACGTCTTCCTGAGGAGAAACGTTAAAACGTACATTGGTAGAATCCGGATGATTCGTAATTACGGTTTGAGTATCCGTACACTACCGGTATGGTTTGAGAATCAACCTAAGTGAGTTATGGATCGGGAAGTTTGGCAACTGGCAACCTTGTCTTGAACTCATTTTTTTGCTACAATGTTTGACACTCCTAATTATAAATGTGGCTATTGGAGTTGTGAAAATATTATATGGACTTATGCATGGATCGAAAGAAAAATTGTGGATCGAAAGAAAAATTATATTGTAGTTATTAATACTTTATTTTTAAAACGCTTATTGTTGACTTAAAAGTATCGTATAAGAGTGTGCCCCAGTATTCCCAAAACAGTTTAGGTCTGGTCCCCATTTTCTTACGACCACATTGAATACTGTATACCAGTTGTGAAGCGAACTGGCACGGACAGGGACTCAGACTATTAAAGATTCACAGTGTATCGTGATAAAATATCCGTAGCAAAGACTAAAAATAACCAGCACTTCAAACGTGCGTGCTGCGGTCGCGAGTGAATTTATGGTTTTGTATTTATTTTGGCGCCAAGTCAGTAACGCACTCGAAAAGGAAAGCAGACACGACATTGCACCCGTGACTTTACCATCAGTTTCGGCGGAAATGACGTCACGGTTTCGGTAGACTTGTACTTAATCCTCTAGTCGTATACGAGGACACGAACGGTTTCAAGCTGTGCCATCTCATTCGATTGTCGGAGCTGTCTGGATTGCTTTTTAGCGCTCATAGATTCGATTTTTTTCTTCTCCGGCCCACCATCCCTTTCACTATACCCGTCTAGCTGAAGCAATGTTTGGCATCGTTCCATTGTACAGAAATATATTGGATGTTTCAACGTATCCGATTTTGTCTTTATTGGACAATCCCTACACTCTGCATGCGCGCTGTAAAAGTGGTTTATAAAGAGGTGGCGAATAAAGGGAACATTTTGGGGCGTGGCTTATCGACAAACCGCAGTATTGATAAACCGCAATATTGCCATTTTCATGATTCATTGTCTCATTCTAACGGCTTCCCCCGGGCCTTTGTGATGGCTTTCCAAATTGTTCCTGTCCAGCAAATAGTTGCCTATGTCCTCATAGGTCAAGGTTGGAGTCCCCATGTTTTGTTTTTGCCTTCCTCCGCTCTTCTTTCCCATGTGTTTGTTGCCACCGCAACAAATCTGGCACATTGATGTGTATTTCTCTCGCAATGCCCAGCAAATTATTTTAAGTTTTCTTTTTAAGTTTTTTGTATTGAATTTAAATAGATCTCCGTGCATTTTTGTTGTTGGGGGTGGTTTTTTATAACTGTACATCATGGGCTGACCATAGCAATCTGGTTTAACAACCATCTAGGGACTTTTGAAATATTTCGCAGCCATACATTAAAACACTTTTTACAGTTGCAAAGCTTTATCTTCAGCTCTCTTGATTTTTTTGAAGATACTCGTAATGTGGCCATTGCACCACACACCTTTAACATTGGTATAATTGTCACCTGATAAAATACAACCGTTCCGACTCTCTGTAGTGAACTGTGAACTCTTTTTATGTCACTCGGATACATTTCCTAATCGTAACGCAATATCAAAGGGGGAATGGAGTAAGCTAGAACGTTCACAGCTCCGTATCTTTACAATGTGTTTATGTTCAATACATTAACATTAATGTTACATGCTTCATGAAGTCTTCATCTTCGATTCATCCACAACGTGGCAAGGATCAATCTAACGAGAAAATGTTGACATCTGTTTAAAGGTAGTCTTTTAATAATGCGCGTGTTTCGTATACCGATCAAACTAAACGAGGAGCCAGTGTTTTAGCAGACACGTCCGGTGTAACACCTATACGCCAAGTTTATGTCCACTGTAACACCTAGAACGCTAAGTAACACGTTGGTCCTGCACATTATTGAAGTATCGTGGGAAAGGGTGTTTATTCCGTATTTATATATAGCGCATCCTCCGAGTGTGTTTAGGATCGAGTGTAGTTTATGTGTGACGCGCGTCGGAACAAAATTCATCTGAGATTATTGCACAATATATAAATGAATTATGTATTTTTATCCTCTCGTCGGTGACTGCATTGTTGTCTACAAACCGGTAGCATAATAATAATAATAATAACGGACATTTAGGCAAAGTGAAATAAATAACATGTTGCTCGTCCGGACTTTTAAAAAAGTTGGTGAGGGAGGTCCTTGTTATTTGTTATTTTCAAATTTTTTGTTATTTTTTTCAAGATGGCCACCATGTCTAAGATGGCCGCCATATCGTATTTGAAGATGGTTTTATGGTTTTATGAGCATGTTCTGTATGTCCTCAAATTCTGTTTAGAGTTGCCATGTGTGTTTCTGTGTCCATTTCGATACATATTGTTATTCTTTCCAAGAGTTCTTCTTGCTTTTGCTCCAAAATTATTCTGTGTGTGTGTGGCATCACGTCCTGGTGCAAAGATCTCGTTCAAAAAAGAACTGTGGCATGCAAACGTGAAGGGCAAAACGTTTCAAAGAAAATGTGGAGTTTCTCACGATTGCGTTGTGGAAATAGCATTTTTTGTAGGCCTACATGCAAGAAAGATGATGAAATTGCTCAATAAAAATTAAGGATACATTTGAAATAGCTCTCAATATGTAAATTATGATTTTTTTTTTTATAACAAATAACTAAAAATTCGGTGCGGCCTCCAAAATCGGAGCGGGCGGGGACGAGCAACATGTTATTTATTTTACTTGGCCTTATAATGCGCAAAACCTATATGAATATACTCTACTGCGCATTAAAAAAAATACAACAACAAAAAATGTAGAATGGGCAATAATGAAGGGATAGGCCAAATACACGCACACTGCGTTAAAGAAAATTGTATTGATTTCACTTTTACAGGCTCGCTATTATAAAGGGTGTGTTTGAAATGTCACTTCGTAATATATATTATTTGATAGAAGAGTTATAATAACAACAGAGTAAATTTATGTTATAACGGACCATGTCTGTTACGTTTTAAATGCCACAGCTGGACCCAAGTTCAACTACTATCACCCACCGAACAAGGATATTGACAAAATAGGGAGACCGCCATCATAGGGCTAGATAGCTCAGTTGGTAGAGCGCCGGCACGTCAATCCGGAGGTCGTTGGTTCAAATCCCGCTCTAGTCAATTTTTCCTTGTTCAACCCAAAATCGTTTAAAATTTACCCAGTCAGTTTCCCTTGTGGTTTGTTATTTGATATAAAGTATTTTGCTGACAATTTGAGAGTTATTCATGATAGTCAAAGAGTGAATAATTGGTGGCGGTAATTGGTCAACATCTGGCTTTCAATGTGTTTTTGTTACCTTTTTTGGGGGGGGGGGGATAATTTGCTTACATTTATGGGAAGAAATGACTTGATTTGATTTGACTTGTCCCCTTCATTGCATCTGATGAAGTAGATGTTGCTACGAAAACTCATGCATTTTTTTTTATTATATATAATTAGTTAGTCTTTCAGTGCTACCACTACCGTCCTTGTTTGATGTGGGTTGATCATGCATTTCATTTTAACGTACCCGGATGTTTCGGTCCATATTAATATCTTATGTTCTCGAGCAAACCGTGCCACAAGAAAACCACGAAATGAGAGAGTTACGGTCGGTATAGATGACAATAGTCCCTATATGCACATGACGTCATTTTAGTAGGGCGCCCTCGCCTGAGGTCAAGGTCCATTGTCTTGCACATCCAGTAATTTAGGTGAGAGCATTTCTCAAAAGAATCTTTGGAAAATACTTTTTGGGGGGTATTATTTTGAATTCTATTAATGTATATACTTTATTTTTATGTTATTTTTGGGGGGGGGGGGGTTGTTGTTTCTTTTACGTGTTTATTTCTTGATTGTCTGTTTATTGGTCGGTTTATTTTTTTATTTATATTTTAATTGTTTACTGTGTTTACTTTTATTTTGTTCTTATTTTTATTTTCATTTTATTAATATACATTTGTATATTTATAACTGTTTATTAAATGTACTCATTTTGGAATTTTGTTATAAAACAGCGGTATATAAACCCCCTTACTTAACTGTTCCTCTGAGTCATGGGGTTGGTCGTACGGGCTGGGTGAATGTTGTCTACAGACCTCTTCTCGATAAACCAAGGGCCCGCTCAATCACGTCTGATTAACTCACAATGACGTACACCCCTCAGGGACTTGGTGTTACCGTGAAAAGGGCCGCGATAAAGGTAGGAGGCCTAGGGTCTGCAGGCTTGCAACTTCTCTAAAATTGTGCCAGGAAAATTTTTTCAGGTTTTGTTTTTCTCCTGGCTCAGACAAAGTGTGTGCTTTGTTCTGTTAGCTTCATGCTCATGACATTGTTTACCTGTGATTTCCCACCCCCCCCCCCCCCCCTCCCACATTTCTCAACCGTGCACACACGCCCTCACCCGTTCTCAACGAGGTCACTTCTCTTTTTCTACTGGGCTTGAGGTTTTTATAATTATATACTTTATCATGTATTTAATTTGAGTCCTCGTTTTTTTTACAAAAAACGAATTGAGAACATTCAGGGTTTGTTTAACCGTGTGTTATACAATAATCAACATTACCTTTATTCCTTAACATTAACCTAACACAGGAATGGAGTAAACTCACCAGCTGAACCTGTCAGTTTTTTCCTTTGGCAGTTTATGTCTAGTTTTACCTATACTCGTATGGTTTTGGCCAAGTGCAAGCGTGCCTCTAAATCACTTTGGGTTGCATTGAGAAGACGTTGAAGGTGGTATACTAGAATTAGTACAACCTGTCAATGAGCCTTTGAGAAAGACTCTGCCTATAGGTTCGAAACGTCAGACCATTTAGAAATTTCGCCGGTTTAAAGTTATAGAACGGAACGAATGAGGGACTCGGACTCACGTGCCGTTCATTACAAGTTTGATTAAATTGCGTCGACAATAGTTATGACATTCACTTGGTGCAATACATGATCATGAGCCGTGACGATCAGAGATCTTTACGAGTAGAATAAATCAGGAAGCCCAGTCTTATCATGGAGCAAAAGTCTTATCAAAGGGACCGACAAAAAACGTAAATGAGGAGTCCACAACTCTGAAACCCGCAAAGAAGTATCGATAGGCACGGCTGCGAGTAACCGATACTGTCGACGAAATTGCGCAGTCATCATCTTCTTCTATTTTGTTTTCACCGTCTGTAAACGGGTCGGTGACCTGTTGCGCTGGGGGGAAAATCGCGCCGTATGCCCGACCGCAGCAAACAGGGTTGGAGCTCTCTGCATATAGCGACTCGCGGTGTCGTGCCAGTTGCGTACTTAAATGAGACCGAGAGAATGGGGGGGGGGGGGGGGGGGGGGGCCACGATTGAGGGTTTTTATCCAGTGTGTCAACAACCCACGCGAGGTATGGAGGGCAGATTCGTCAAAAATGTTTTATTTTATTTTTTATTTTTGTTATGAGTGGTGATTGACTGCTTCTCAAATAGAACTTTTGAGGCAATGCGTTCTTCCTGATTTTCCCGCCAGGTTTTGAAGCTGTAGTATGATAACTGTTTACGCTTTCTTAATTGTGTAAGACTCAACAATGATTCAATCGACTGAGTTTGACTCACACTTTCTAGAGTGTTTTGTTTTCTGACTTGTCTCCTCCGTAGGAGAACCCCGTTTCGAATACACTAATTCG
This sequence comes from Leptasterias polaris, assembly GCA_037783415.1. NCBI lineage: Eukaryota > Metazoa > Echinodermata > Asteroidea > Forcipulatida > Asteriidae > Leptasterias > Leptasterias polaris. The sequence goes on along the minus strand of JAZGTN010000153.1, from coordinate 1,876,083 downwards.
GCTGAAGCTTCCTCGTTTTTCAGCCTGTTTGAAGCCACAGTACCAAAGATGCATGTTTCTAATTTAACCGAGTTTTCGAAAGGGGTTGTTTTCATTTCGGGCTCTCATAGACTTCTATCACAATTGATGTTGGTTTCTGTGGAGACCCATGTCTGTGTTTTTAATTGAAGACGAGATAATTTAATCTAGGTAGGCTTTGCACGTTCTTTTCGTGTCCACATTCGGCAAAGATATATATTTTTTCATTACCGACTTGTCGCGTGCCGCACGTCAACTGTTGTTAATACGTTTGCCTCGCTGTGTCATTTTCCCATTTTGACGTATGACTATAAAGCTTCACTAAACTTTCTCTCGTTTTGTCCCCTCCTCGTTCTTCTTTGGTCCCGTTTCCTCATCTTTCAGCCACTTCCCTCAGTCGTCGACCGAGGAACGGTTCGTTTCTCCCATTCAATGCATCCCCCAGTCTCGCTATTCAGTGTCTGCCCTCCTAGATGTTTCCGTTTCAGCCAGTTTCGCACCCCCAGCTCTCCTTCACAAATTGTCTTCTCCTTAAGTCTCTCTTTCTCTCTCTTGCACCCTTTATTTCCAGCAACGATCTATTTTTTTTCCTTCGTCCGTCAATAAAAACATCGTGAAGCTACCACACAGCCGCGCTTTACAATACGCTTCCCTCTTCGCCAAGCACGTCCGGCTATTCAACTATTCGCCCCATAGTGCAAAGGTGGAAAAAGCGATCGCGCTCTCTCACTCAAAGAATCGGGCCCCACTCTCTGGCAAATTCAATGGGGAGCATTGTGCACAATTGTCGGGCTGCATCAGCAGCCAAGCGAGCGAACCTATTCACCCTAGAGCATACAGAGAAGGCTGGGACAAGAACACAGACGGTGAGAAATATACAAATGGAAAGAAAAAAAATCGAACCCTTTTTAAGGTATAACGAACTAAAAGCAAGCCCAAACGTATTGCGTGTTGGGAATAAGACCCATTTTATTAGAAGTGTCACACGCTTGACTTTTTTATGATTAATTTTAAGCACTCTAAGGGAGGTGCTAACACTAACAGCGAATCCTTTAGACAAAAAAAACGTCTGGTGTTGGATGCAGACGATCCTCAGTTTGGAAGGAATAGTTCAGGAGTTAAGGTGTAGGCTATTATTATTGGCAGGAACACTAGCCTGGTTCCGCATTGTGGTGTTTACTGCGTGTAGACCTAACTCATTAACTAGGACGGTGATGTTCCGGCTGTGTCTTTCAGTGTTTTAACGATGAATGGCAATGAAGTGTTACCGGAGCGCTAGGCGCTTATTTTGTAAAGGGAGCAGTCAGTGACACCGTCTTCGTCATGTTTCCTGTGTGGCAGTTGCAACCACGATATTGTGGAAATTGCCACCCTAAAATGGCACCAGACTATTATTTCATCCCTACCTGGATTTGGTTAAATGGCCCATAGAGCAAGGACTAAATTGTGACATAGTTTTAAAGGGGCTGGTTCGTAATGATCAAAGAAGGTCTGTGGCTTTACATGGAATTATGAACTCTCACCCAGTTACTACACGCGCGCCCTCCCTCCGTATCGATGGATCTACGGAGGGCGCGTGCTGTAACTGCCCGAGAGTTTATGTACAGCCACATGCCTGTTTTGATCATGACGACACAGCCCGTTTAAACAACTATTTACAACAATACTGCAATTCGTTTGAGTCAGATTTCCCCGTCTAAATTGTTTGTATATCTTATAGAAAACTCACTGCTGGTATCCTATAGTTTTAAATGTGCGAAATGTATTTTAACAACAGTCTTTACAAAGAGTCCGCTATAGCTTCGTCGCCAAAGAAATGTTTCAACGCCCCCTTAGAAATGTTTCAACGCCCCCTTTAAATTACTGATGGAACCTGTAACCACAAAGACAGGAAACAAAGGTTCCATCGCATGATATCCAACAAACTTATTAATCAAAACAAATTTATCCAGATCCGAGCAGACAGGTGAATGCGACCTTGACCTTTAAGTGCGCCCCTTTTGGCACAGATTGGTTGCGTGAATAAAGTGTCACTTTTGCACTGGAACCGTTGTGATGACAACGTTCTATTTTAAAAACATAACGTCATCTTCCGAACGCGTGGGGGTTCAAGACAAAAGCATCAGAAGTACAACTTTTAAACCTTTTTGGGGGGGGGGGGGGTATAGAGCTACATATTTATAAGTCAAGTTCAAATACAGTTTCATCTACTTTCTGTTTGAAATAAATCGCTTTGTCTGCAACACACATCCCAACGACCTGGGTTAGTCTAGTTTATGATGGAAAAAATACTTCAGCTTGTTTTACTCGGCTCTGTAATATTAACGGCCCTTTTTGTCGCAGCCTACTTGTGTTTCACGTATTTGCTGGCCGACGTCTGTGGTAAACTATACCAAAAGACATTGTTGCCAGTCTAGCTCCTTCTATTACAAATGCAAATAGACTATTAGGACAATATTTGTCTCATCTACTTCAATTACACTGTATAATGGCATACATTTTAAGGTATTGTAGCCTGTTTTGTGTCCTTAAATATCTACTTTTGTTACACCGTATGCTGGCTTGGATTGTGTAGTCGTACGGGGCGGTTGCTCCGCCGCTAGACACGGCATTGCAGCATGACGTGACGCATCGGTGACACCACTCACGCAGCGTTGTGCCCGGTCACACCTCACCAATGTCCCCGGGGTTTGCGGAAAAAAATCCAACGGGTCATCTGCTCGCAATACCACGGATAGAAAGAGCGTGCATAAACCAGAGAACCGCTGTTATACGGTACGTCCACAATAACACATGTTACATGTTGAAGCGCATTCAGTTTTAGAGCGAGATACCATTTGCGAAAGTTCGCCCGGATCACCGACCCCATACATGCCAATTCTGAATAACAACGCATCTTTTTTTAAAGTGTCACCCATTCACAAAATAATTATCAACACAATTTTGCCAAGTCTCAAAAATTGTATGCATTCTTAAAGTCCACGGCGCTATCACCTAATCTGCGAGAAATCCAAATTACTCTATCTACGTTCCGGCAGTTATCCCACATTCTGTCAACGCACGCACAGGCCCTTAGGTCTGCGGCCTTTTGTGCCGAGCAACAATGGGCGACGGATCAAGGACGTTTTTATTATAAAGTGCCACTATGATCGGAGTATGCACAGCAACGCCACTGTCCTGTGACCCAGTTTACGGACGCACTCGACGACCGCGTAAAGTGGAGCCTTTCACGGTGACCATGGATCTAGTTTGTTTTTTACGGTGACAAACCATTCATTACGATGAACGGTGGAGAAGCGGCCATCAACGAGCAGGGTTTATTTAAAGGGATCCATAAGATGTGAAGACTCATGATAGTTGTTATGAAAATATAAATTGTAAAGATAACTTTCATATTATAATATTAAATAATAATATACACAACGTGTTATAGATTGAAATGATAATTGTTTTTGTGTTTCAGTACGAATAATTTGTCGGCGTTTTTAAATATACACAAAATAATGGTTGACAAAGTTGAACGCACTCCACATGTCAAGCTTTGTCCGCAGCGAATTGTGGTGTACAGTTTCTTACTGAAACCTGGTTCTCTGAACGGCGTCACTCCTGTTGGCGTTAAAGACATATGCTGTAGAAAGCGGGAGTCGTGGGTTCGAATCCCGACTGAGTCTTACAGCAGCCCGTAGATTATTCCCTGAAGAACCCTGAAAGTGTGCTAATGTTTTTTTGTCTCGGGTAATACCAAGACATTACTGTGGGGGTGTTGTTAGCGCAATCCTTAAATAGGACCAGTGTGTTCCTATCATGCAAACTACATAAAGGTACTATGGTTGGGATACTAAAAACACAATTGTTTGATTTTAGTCTAAAAGCTTACTGATTATGAAGTTCATAATACACAATTTTTTCTGTGAAATATTTCCCTCTGAAATCTGAAAACCTATTTTTAAAAAAACACAACAGCTTATTTCGGTTGTTACCACCCGAAATAGGGACAATGTGTTTACATGCTGAAAATTATACATGGTTTTTCACCATATTCTCCTGACTCACACAACTGATTAAAGGCACTGAACACGTTTGGTAATTACTCAAATTATATATTAGCATAAAAACTTACTTGGTAACGAGCAACGGAGAGCTGTTTATAGTATAAAACATTGTGAGAAACGACTCCCTCTGAAGTAACGTAGTTTTTGAGAAAGAGGTAATTTCTCACTCAAATAATAAAAGACTTCTGGCCAGAAGCCTTTTATTCCTATCTGAAAGCACACTAATTTGTACAACAAGGGTGTTTTTTCTTTCATCATTTTTCTTGCAACTTCAACGACCAATTGAGCCCAAATTTTCACAGGCTTGTTATTTTATGCATATGTTGGGATACACCAAGTGAGAATACTGGTCTTTGACAATAGACCTTATGCATTGACGTCACCAAGCCGCCATCTTAGAGGTAAACTGATGATGAAACAATGGAAGCGCGCTGATTTGTACGCGCGGCGCACAAGACTGTCCAATGAGCATCTTCCTTTTGACCTCTAGGTGAGGGCGCCCTACTCAAATGACGTCATATGCATAAGGTTTATTACCAAACGTGTCCAGTGCCTTTAAGCCCAAAATGTTCACAGGTTTGTTATTTCATGTATATGGTTGATCACACAAAAAACATAAACACTGCACGACGACTGTTTTGTTAGCTCTACCTATCCTGTATAATACCTTTATTATTTTCCCCTGTTAGAATAATCATAATGGATTTTCCCCCTTCTCTTACTATAAAATGTGAACGCATGTACGAAATTTAAAGCCAAGCTGAGCACAGCTCCTTTAAGGTACCGCCAACGCATCTCAGCGGCCAATATCCGGTAGGATTTATACCGACGATCTGTCCACTTGACAGGCGTGGGTTCATCGGCTTCACGCGGTGCAAGGCAAACCCCTCCAGAAGTCCCCGAGTGCATGACACGAGGCGCTCCTCTTCATATCATGCTGAAAATTACTTGGTTCCGCCATCTTTTAAAGGGTCGTATACATGTCAACATTGTGATTTTACAACTGGGTAAACTCAACGGTATATACACATAAAACCTATTGTGGGGGGCAGTGGCGTTAGTATAGCACCACACTGTGCCTTTCTAACAACATCAAAATGTGCACGGTATTTTTAAATATCAGGGCTTTTGTTTAAATTGAAATATACCGAAGAAATAGACGGCAGCTAGTAACTTAATTTAGAACTTAAAGGGGTACATTGCCTTTAACCCCTCGAAATCTTGCTGTTTGGAATTGCTACATATCCTTTGTAAGGGTTGTCCAAGCAAACAAAAACCTACATTGTATTTTAATTATTATGTAGTGATTTAAAAGAAAATAAATTTGCCTGTTGAAATACAACCAGCGGACGGTCCGCCATTTTGTGGAGTCAAAAGTTTGGTTCAACATAATAATATCGGGCCGAAATTACACCCCCCAAAAAAAACTTTTCAAGGGATATTTTGGGGAATCATTATGTTCAACTTATAAATTACCTTTCCAAGATCCACATTCATTTCAAAACAAACTATTTTTATTGCCCAGAGTGCCCAATCCGAAGGCAACTTGCCCCTTTAGCAGTACTTGCATGAGTGTTTGTTTTGTTTTGTTTTGTTTTGTTTTGGGGTGGGTTTTTATGGGGGGGGGGGTTACTGGTTACACCGCCCAAAAAGGGGTTTTCTGTACATTATAATCTTTACAAGAATAAAATTGCAAGTAGGTCAGACTCTGAATTTATGAATTCCCTCACAGCAATGTTTCGAGGAAAGTAGAAAATATACAAAGTATTTTGTAATGTTAGTTTGGCTAGGCCTACTCAAGAAGTCTTAATTTAATCACGCACAATCTTGTGAGAACCATACCACCACCATACTATAGCATTAACAAGCGTGCGCCATAATGTGGTCTATGGTGTTAACACTGACAGTTGTCGGTCGGACCATAGAGCAAGGACGGACGAGGCCAGTCAGACTCCAATATAATGTGTGGTAGCCCGACGTGCCCCGTCAAAACGTGAACATTGACTAATGAGACCTTTGCAAGAGGCTCTTTCGGGCAGGCTGACTGGCTCGCCTATTACCGGATGTTGTTGTTTTTTGCGACACTCGCTCCGGGCGACATTCGTGATCAGAATTGCCTTTCGGCGTATTTTGCACTTTTTTCTCTCTCTCTCTTTTCTTTAATAGGTAAACTCATGTCCCGTGCGAATCTTGTGCTCACTTTAATGCGCCATGCGTAGGCTGGACCACGGTTGAATTGACTTACACGAATCCTGTCCGTAACGCAAGGACTCTAGTTGCACTTTGGTTCCCTCGCTGGAATTTTCCTCATCACGCCTCGGCCATTTTGTTTGTTCTTCCTTTCATTAGAAACCTGGCCATTGGTACTTTGTATACAGTTTAAAGGGTAAATTCCTTTGGGTCCCCGTCACATTTTAGAAGAAAAAAAACATTGAGACCAACGCACTTGTGAATCGGAAATGATTTCACAAATGTTTTGGCGCTAAATGTAATATTGTGAAGTGTATTCGCACGTCTCGTCTAACTGGAGGGCGTCAGGATACCAACAAATTTACTGGTCTAGTAACGGACTCTGTTGTCTGTCGGACGCACTACAGTGTTCAGGAATCTTTGTTTCTTTTGCTCTCCATCATTAACTACACGTTTCAAATTGTATTGCTTCCGCCGTAGAGATGACATAGGGAAATACTAAAGGTGTATCGACTTCTACGACCTCTATGTCAGCTGTATCTAAACCACATGACGTGGGTGTATGTCTAAACCGGATTGACCAATGGGTAAGCTGCATTTTGCCAAAATGGCTACACACAGGAGATGCCTCACAGCATCATACTCGTCGTTCTCTGTAGGTCCATTTTCCACAATTTCTTCTGATCAAATACGAGTTTAATTTATCTGTGAGTTGACTCGAGGTCCACCTCGTTATAAACACCTCACTGAATAAATCAGGTTGCGATCGCTGGTCGATGTAACACCAATCATCTTGAAAGTGCGTCGCATATCATATATCATATCCAGTGACCCCTGTTTTAGTTTTTAGTTTTTTTTCCAATCTCTTCACGGACTTCAAACCATTTAGCTTATTAACCAATTGGGACACCATTGAACTGCTGTGGTATCCGATTTCACCATCTCTCTAGATGAATCACGGTGAGATGTATCTGCCAAATTATTACTGCGGTCACGTCAGGTTCCATGTCTTATAGTACGACATAAAATCTCCTGGAAATCCATTTAAATGGGATCAGACTATGTTTTTATTACCAGCGTCATAATATAGGGCTAACGATAGCTCAGTTGGTAGAGCACCGGTATCTTGATGTTGCGGGTTCACATCCCGTTTCAGTCAAATTCCTTTATTCACTCAAAATTTATTAAGTTTACCCAGTCAGTTTCCCTCGGGGTATAACATGTCTGAAAAAATGTCTATAGGCAAAAGGATTTTAAAAAATTCATCGGTTTACAGGTCGATACGCGTGTAAGTGACATCACTTGAATAAAAGTAACAACATGATTATTCTGTGACATAACAAGTACTACCCAAAAAGGTACCAGACTATAAACCACACGTCACAAAACTGTGCCATCAGAGAAGCGCGTTAATATATTTATAACCATGGCTGTTCCCGCCTATCGAGCGGTGTGTGTAGACTTTTAAGCTTGTCAACAGGGAAAGCGCGGGATCTCAACGGGCCCAGCCATGCGTACGTGTCGTGTCTGCATCCAGCGATCTCCCCCCCCCCCCCCCCCCCCCCCCCCCTCTCTCTCTCTCTCTCCGTGCCGACGACACGACAATCTAAATGCCAGATGCGAGTGCCTCTTCGTCATCTCTCCATCTTTTTCTTTTTTCCTATTTTGCTCTCGTTGACAGCTTGTACTTCCCCAGGATGGTATATAGACATGGCTGGGGTAAACTACACTGCAAAAACGTTGGTCAAATCATTTGTTGGGCAAAGTAACATCCACAATTATTGGTCGACAATTGCCCAACGAAAGCAATAATTGGTGTTGTTGGGCAAACATTTTGTTTGCCCATATTTTGTATATGAAGCGGAACAAAAGTTGGGCAAGTGTTGGGCAAATATTTCGTAATCTGAATTCATCATAATTGTTGGTTACACTATTGCTTATGTATTGGGCAACTTTTTGGTAATTTTAATTAATCTCGATTGTTGGTTAAAATTATGCACATTAGTTGGGCAAAATCGTCCGATCATGCGCACTACGATCAAAGAGTTTTCCAAGAACTGGGCACATTTTACCCCAAAGTTGGGCATTGTTCCCGCCAAACGCCGTGTGTGTGCATTAAAAGCATAAAAACGATATTTTCCAGCATGGCGAGTGGAGGAGTGGCTGTGACTGTGTCGTCTCTCTTAAACGAGCGGGGTTGCCCGGTGGTTATAGATCCACATTGAAGGTTAGTTTTTAACTAAAAATGAAGTTGTGTTTCCTATTCAGTCGTACATAGTCGTCGTGACAGTTGCAGAGCAAGCAACACAGTGACACTACCGTTGAATTATTTTCAGTTTTATCATGCCATTATGTGCAACGCCGCGGCCCGTGGCATGTATGCGTGTATGTTGTGTTGTATGTGTGTGTAGTACATGTATGACAATACATGCATGGAACTATCACTGCATTGCTTGCGCTGAAACTGTCACGACTGTGTACAACAACTGAACAGGAAACATACTTTATTTAGTTAAAAACTAACCTTCCAAGGCATCTATAAACTACTGGGCAACCTCACGTTTGTGAGAGAGACGCCAAGGGCACAGTTCGCCACCGATTGCCATTGTGGAAACGATCGTTTCTATGCCTGGTTGTACGACTTATCACAAAAATTTAAACAATCCCAATAATTGGATACAACATTTACCAACAATTGGTGAAAAAAATTACCAATGAATGGATATATACTTTAAACAAGCCCAATAATTCAATAAAATATTCACTATAACAGTTGGTTGAAAAGTGCCCAGTATATGAACAAATACTTTTAACCAATAAATGGTATCCAAAAGCATATCCAACAGCTGTGTAATTAGAATTAACCAACTATGTGTAGTTGGGTTTGCCCAATAATTTAGTAAATGGTTTACCCAACGGCTGTTGGGCAATAATTGCCCCAAAACTGGTGGGGCTGATATTTGAACCAACGTTGGGTAAAAAGTTGGGTAATTTTTACCCTTTTTTTTTTACAGTGTAGGCACTGAATTCACAAGGTTACTACGTTGCAAATTGTATTATTAAACGGCGCCCGGATTAGAACACACGGACGCACGTCTTGACAGTTAACTTACTTCTTAAACACGTTTATTTTAGTTACGACGACCACGTCCGCAACACCAACCACAAATTTAACAAAATGGATACCTTGAATATTATTACGTCGTACACGAAGTTGTTGGCTCATGCTAAAGCAAAAACTATAGTCATTCTTCATTTACACCGGCTTTTTCTACATCAGATCAATGAACCAAACTTAACTACGAAGCTAGAATAGAATTTTAAAAGGGTTCGTTTTGATGCTGAGTACCTTTGCCGTCAAATACATGAAAAGTGGAGTATTTTTCGTTGAGTTTTCTGTCTTTGAATATTCTGTATTCTTCATTTGAGTCTTTGTGTATTTGAATCGTCTGCAGTATTTGAGTCTTCTGCATTTAAATGTTCTGCAGTATTTAAATCTTCTACGTCTGGATATTCTGCAGTATTTGAGTCTTCTGTATTTGTATATTCTGTAGTAGTTAGTGAGTCTAACGATTTGAATATTCTGCAGTGTTTGAATATTCTGCAGTATTTGAGTCTTGTGTTTTTGCATATTCTGTATTTGAGTCTTCTGTATTTGAAAAAGAGTAAAGATCATAATAATGACTTTGGGCTACACAGACATTTTCGATTTTCCATTTTTTTTTTTAATGCTTATAGGCATTGCTCCTAGGTTGTTCTGGTCACAGTTTTAAAGTTGATTCGGAGCGGCTGATGCGCCCAAAGCCGTAGCCAAAAGCCTCTCAGAGCCTCAAAGCCGGAAGGAGTCACTGTCCCGAATGTATATATAAATCAAAATCAAACTGATGTGGTTTTGATTTCTTGTTCCCCGGGATTCATGATATTAGCAGATAATTCCTTTTGTCGTCCTCCCATTCCTCATATGTGTCTGGAAATTTCCGAGGGACAAGGGGGTCTTTATTTTGTCAGCCGCGTAGGCAAAGATTACTGGAATATAAGTTTCCGGCCCATGTTTTCCCATCCATGGATATGAGTCAAGCATTTTGGGTCGCCACTTGCTCCTTGTAGTCTCCCCGTTTTGGGGGTCTTTGGAACCCCCGGTTTTTTGCAGACGTGCTCCAACCTCAAATTCAATCTGTCACGCTGTTAACATTACAATGTACAGACACCTTTCGCGTAGACCGCCATTGCTGAGGTTAAACGAAGGAAACATGCAAGAACCATTGATCTCCATTATACTGACTGGATAGGACAACTGCGTACAAAAACGGCAAACCGTGCGCGTTTGCGAGAGGGGAGTTTGAATTTAAACGGCGCGGCGGCGCACGAGTCCGCCCACAACACAAATAAATTATTTTCGAGGTCGTGGAAATATCTTACTCTGTTTTTTCCCGTGTTTAAAGGTTTCTTGATAAAAATCAAAGGCTGTCACCGGAGTCAAATACAAGTAATTGTTTACAAATGTGGTAAATGTTTGTGCTGCAGTAGGTTGCCGATCCTCGGGAGATTTGAACGTACGAGAAATTCGGTTTTCCTTTCCCAGGTAAGTGCTCATAGTCTGCAAAAAGACAACAAACACTGACACATAATCAATAATGTTTTGCGTTTTATTTGGTTTTGCTGTTTTCAAAATAGTTTTTTAGGCCTGTATGTATTTTAAAAAGATGTGTTCATGCTCTATCAATCCAGAAAAAGAAGAAACTCTCTCCAAAAAGAAATTAATCAAAGACAAATGAAAATTAAGTTTACACTTTAATCTACTGCATGCTCATCGTCACTACTGCATGCTCTTTTGATGGAGTTGCTATCTAGTGGGACCGCCGCGCATGCGTATTTTTACGTGAATTCCCTTCTCAGCGGCATACGCGCTTGGCCATCAAATCGACCATCGAACGTGCACAATCCAGTCAGTATAATGGAGATCAATGGCAAGAACGTATATCATAACAACTCATTTACCTTTTAAATTAGTGAAATGATAACAACATTAACGACATATTGTTACATGTTACCGTTTACCCAAACAAGATTAATTGTTGTACAACGCTCTGTGAAATCTGGCTTTTCTTTTAAAATGGAATAGTCCAGATTTCACCTCGTGAGGTTGTTCTCCGATAATGCATTGTATAATAACTGATGACACTTTTTTCGAGTGAGTTAATCCTTTCGTCAAGATATACAGTAATCGTAAAGGCTATTCCTAAGAAGTGGTAAAGCTTCTTCAATGTGACGTCACAAGCCAGCACCTCTTCCCTTGGCCGGTCGATACACCTCTGTATACTATCCAGATAAAATCGCAACGCGGTAACATTTTTAAAGGAGAATGGAGGCTTTCAGACTCGATGCCGCTTCGTTGAATGAACCCGTAATCGTTGGGGTCGACGTTGGATTCGCTTTCCCTTTTAACAGTGCCCGTCCGTCGCAAGGAAAAAGCCGCTAATCTCTGCGACTTTGCCCCCAAGGTTGTAGGTACGTGCTCACGGCTGCGTTAATAAACTTTACTTATGTTTCGTATTATATACATGTCGGGGTTTTTTTCTTCTTCTTTTTTCTTGTGGACGGGAAAGGTGAACTGTATAGAGTGAGATCGTCTGAAGTCTTTTACTCTTTATGTTTTTCTTTGGGGATCGAATTAGCGCTCGGTGCAGTGGTAACGTCATTTGTCATGTAGTGGCCTGGATTTTAACTCAGTCGTGTGATTTGGGCAAACCGTTGAAATTGTCTTAAATGAAGGCAGTGTGGAAATTTACAGAGCTGGACGGGACTGGACGCAGGCATCGAAGGTTAATTCGTAAGTGGGCATTTTGGGGTGACTGCTTTCGCAGCCGTTCCTGATATAAGAAAATATTATTTTGTAATTGAGAACCGTCTTGATCCGAATAGTTTGACCTTTGAACAAACCATGACGTCTGCGATTTGCAGTACGTGTCCTCTGTTAACACCACCGACAAACATGGGCGTGTGCCCCCTGTGGGCTGTAAAATGGAGATGGTTGAACCCAATGTTTTTGACCAACCGAGGACTTGCTCGATTTGATTTTGTGTACAAGACTAGTTAATCTGTCGCTACAAATAGAACAGGTCAAGTTCAAACAAGGTGGGAAGAACAAAAATCATTCCTCGTTTTTGTGACAGATTGTGTGCTTGTATAAATGAGTTAGGAATAAAGCATAAAACACTGTCGACCACCTCAAAGTGTCGATAATGTTTGTTGAAGGGGGTTGCTTTGTCGGAGTACTGGCGTGAACTTTGGACGACGGCCAATATTTGTTGATCTATACTCGGCTCGATTGCCTTCCTGTGAGTGTACTGACATTTTATATCCATATTCGATATCCAACTGCTCGGTGGGGAATGGCTGTTTATTTCTTCGTGCTTTGGACCTCACACTTTTCTGTTATTGCTCAAGTCAGTTGGACTTTTTCAAATTATGGTTCTGATGGCGTCAGACGCCATTTCAATTTATAGCAATCATAAGGAGATGATTTTTTTTTTTTTTTTTTTGGTCGAACACGCTCGTTTATGTCATCCCCGCCAGTCTGGTTTCGGACTGCTATAAAGCATTGCCCATCTGCAGTAATTAATGGCCGTATACGCTGTCTTGGTCTGAACGACATTTTCGTTTAATCGTCCCTGCCATAAAATATTGCGCATTGAATAATGCCGCCCCGGCATCGCACCATCTGCAATAGCGTTAGCCTCTGCTCCAGCAGTTAAACGCATTTCCACGTGAACTCATACAGGCCTCATAATATTAAAAAGCCACGGGGGGAAAGAAGAGAAGAAAAAAAAACTGAACCCGCGATAAACCGCTGCAATCAGTCCGTCCCCAGTAAACTTTAAATCTCAACTTTTCATCTACACTGATTGTTGATACATCATCCTGGTATTTCCTGCCTGTACAAGATGCGGGATTACGAGGCGAGGACAGCCGAAAATGAAATAAACCGACTTCAGTTTGGCCTCGGTTTTCCCTGTCAGTTCGCGGCAAACGTGATTCCTCACTCGGCAGCAGACGGCTGTTGTGTGTCGTGAACTTGTCTATAATACTTGAACTGCCGATAACGCTGACTGCCTGTTACAACAATTACCATCCAAAAGTATGTAACGTGTGGGCAACGCAAGGCATGGAAATTATGAAGCGTCTTGTTAAACAACAAGGAAGCCTTTTGCAAATGAGCCGAAACCTAACAAAACATTAAACGTTTTCGTTGTTTTCGTTTAGACCTGGCGACCACCGAAATTGTGTGAAAATTAAAAAACTATGAAGTATGAATATTAATTTACTCTCCTCCAAAATACAACAACTTATTTTCCCTTATAGCACAAAGTCTACCCTTCCAATATTCTCCAAAATAACTGCTTGCTGAAGGATTGAATGCATTGGCTCAGAGTGCTTTTCGTATTTTGCAATTTGTTATACACATTAGCTTTAAAGAAGGATGGCTTGCCAAACTCATTTGGTTCACTTCCGATTACGCACCCTTTAACTTCTCTTTGAAAGGAACGCCGGGCCAGTTATGTCACTCACTCCCTCTGCGGTAAACCGATCACTCTTAACGCTCCGTGTTATTTAAAGGATAATTTGGATTGACGTCTGATATGACCCAACGTGATTGGACTACATGTACTTTCCCCCTCTCCTTCCCCCCGTCGCTCATCGCCCCCTCATATTTACCCCCTTCCTGCTGCCCGTCCCTGGGGGTGACGTGCACGGGGTTCGTGAGGTGATTCAAAATGACATTTTTTTTTAAAGGGGTTCGTGTGTAAACACTGTCTCCACTACATTCAAACCGATAATAGCAGAGGGGACATTAGGCCCTCTATTGAACCACAATAGGTCGGCCCTCTATTGAACCACACTAGGGGAAACTAAAGACCTTTATCATGCTGCCACCACCTCGGTCATGTTTCTTGTAGCCAATTATAGGAATTGATGCTAATATTCATTGTGCAAAAGGGAACCAGACTATTTCCCCTTCCAGCCTCGGTTTGGTTACATTGATTTGAATGGAAGAAAAAACCAAAATGACCGTATGACCAAAAAGGTAAACAAGTCTATACGTCTTTCCCATCACAATAGTGGGGAACAACAATTCGAAGTCCTCGGTTGACACCTAAACATTTGTGTGTAGAGGGGGCCCCTACCCGTTGAAACCAAGATCTTTAATAACCATTGTTAGCAGAGCGAGGACGTCCTCGCTTCGGTTTCGTATACAAAACCAACGGGAACGCTATAATTTGGTAATTGTTAAAGACTATAGTGTCCTCACTTGGTCTAGTGTCCTCACTTGGTGTATTCCAACATATGCAAAAAAATAACATATCTGTGGAAGTTTAGGCTTATTGATCATTGAAGTTGTACGAAAATAATGAAAGAGAAAAAAACACCATTGTTGCATAGAATTAGAATTGTGTGCTTTCAGATGCCCGAGATTCAAATTTGGGGGACCGGTGAAAAATTGCCTCTTTTATAAAAAATAAAAAAAAGAGGGGGGTAATGGTTTCACAAAAAAGTGCACTCGTTCCAGTTCCACCTTCTTAGTTGTCAAGAAGCACATTATCAAAACTAACCTGTGAAACTTGCTTCGAACAAGAAGTATTTAGTGGAAACACCGCATAGCGGCTTGGTTTTGTCGAAAAAATAATACCCCGCCATTACAAGTTCGTAGTTATGACAATTTTACTGCTCGTTTTCTCCATGTAGGACCATTGTCACCGTTGAATTAATGTCTCTTGCGGTGTAGCATTGGCATACTATTTTACTAACATTGCCAGACGTTTTAAATATTTATTTTTGCTTGCTTCAACTTTTTGGATGCGATGACTGCCGAATCTCTCTTTAAAAAGATGAAGTGAACTCGCGGTTATTATTGTTGTTCTCCCATCCGGGTTGCGCCTGGAGACGAAGTTTAGGCTTAGTCTTGCCTCGGAACGTGACGTGCATTTTTAAAGGGAGTGGTGATTGTTATGTTGTGAGCACTTGTATACGGCATTGTGCAATGTCATAGTGACGAGTAATGTTTGCCCCTTTAATGTTATGATTCACAGTTTAATGAAAATACAAACTCTTCATTTACGGTGATGGATTTGATGCATTTTTCTTTTGCATTTTCTGCTGTTTTTAGTCTGCGGAAACAGTCCAGAATATTCCTGGAAAATCTCTGAAAGTCTCCAAGAGTCCAAGAGACCTTGATACACTGACGTCATCATTGCGCCATCTTTGAGATGAACTGATGAAACAACGGAAAACGAAAGCCTTGCGCGAATTCGAACAGTTTCGGGAACAAAATGGCACACCGTTTAAAGATCAAATTACGCGCGGCTCAGTATTTTGTTCATGTGCTGAATATGTATATCCAGTGTGGGGGAAATGCGCAGGTTTAGGGAGTGAAGTCTGAATAATGGCCAGGCGATTCCCAGAGGGTGCTTTTGGCGGGAAACATTGTTAGCGAGTTTATTTGCTCATTTAACCGATGAGCGAGCTATGTTTGCAATTTGGCCAGTATCCTTATAAACGACAGTGCGTAGCGGGTTTGTTTTTTTATGATCAGTTTATCATCTGGAGGTCTACATACATGACTTGTTTGTGGTTGTTTTGGGGGCCAGCGTTAAAAGCCAGGAGTGTCTGACCTGGATATCAGGCCAATGAGCCCCCCCCCCCTCCCCCCCCCCTCCCCCCCCCCCCCCCCCCCCCCCCCCCCCCCCCCCCCCACAGTCAACAGCACACGTCTAGTCAATGTATCTGATAGGGAAACTATCACTGAGCTGTAGCTGATACCACACCTACGTGCAATCTGAACTTCAGGCTCGCCGACGCCTACAATTTCCCGATGATGAATTTTTAATAGACTTTGTATACTATTTTTAAAGCTGATTCATTAAAGTAGAAAAAAGAAAGACAGAAAAGGGAGTGGGAGAAAGGGGCCGGCTATTTCATTAAAACACAATTGATCGGGCTCCTCACGCCGAGGTCCCCTTAAAAAACGACGAGCCCAGCTTGTGGGGTGGCATGCCGCGGCGGTTCACAAGGCGCGCAGGTGCCTGCTTGAACTTTTATTTGTTGTGACTGCGGATATTTCTGGGCCCCTGTTCGGAGGTCTCAGTCACCAAGGCGTGGACCCGCAGCAGAGCAGTGTGCTGAGTCGACTTGTCAGGTCGGCGGATTAGCGAGGGGGGGAACTCTTGATCGAAGCGAGGGACCGGTGCTGGTGGTGGGGGAGTAGATTTCCACCCGCAGGAGCGGAGCGGGGAATGGGGTCAATCGGGTACGTTGGGTCCTTTCTCTGTGGTTGGGTGTACGCATGTCTTTCTTGAGTTGTCTCGGTACCTGCCTAGTAAGCTCATACAGCATTAGCTTCAGCAAGATCGGCTCACTTTGGCATTTGGCAAGTCCAAACTTGTTCAGTCATCCTCGAGAATAGTGTTGTAAGGTAATGTCCCTAATTTGTCATTTCTGACACTGCGTTTTCTTGGGTTGTAGCCTATATCAGTTTCGGTAAAGTATTGTTTTCAGGGGGGTTTGGCTTTGTTGTTTTTTCTTTTCTTTTCTTTTTGCCTTTGTGTGGTTGCAATAAAAAAAAACGAACACAATACTACAGCGTCATCAACCAAGAATGCTGAACCGGAACAACGAAACTGCCAGGCAGTGAGGTTCGTAGTTTCTGTCCCTGTATAAAAAGCTCCATCCCCGTGCCAACGTCCCGCACGAAAAAAAAAAACCTATCCTGTTGTACTTGTGAACCGTCTGTTCTATTGTCAGAATGTATGCCACTGGGGTTTTAAGCAACAATAACAACAACATTCACCACAACAACATTCCCTTGGGTTCCCGGTGCTCTGCTTCTTGGTTCCAAACTGTGGAGAAACGTGAGAAAAATAAATCACATTTTTTAGTCGTCGGTTGGTTTTACACACACTCACAAATCATCTACAAAGAAATGTTTTAGAAAACAATAATATCAGTGTTGAAGATTGTCAAGAATATACAACATAAAAATGAGTTAGATTGCGGTATTCCCTGCCATTCACAGACTGAGCTTGTGTCCCTCGACGCCTATATAAGCGGTCGTGGTGGTCTTTGACGGTTTAGACATCTGCTCTGGGGAGGTGAAGGTCAGGTCGTTGGTGCGATTCCTGCCTTGGGTGACTGTGGTTTTGCTACTTTCCGTTGGACTTGCAGCACAGAGTGATTTAGCATACTTCAATTATTTATGGCTAAAAATTAACTGGTTCCACACGCACACAATGCACATGTAGTTAGACTATACGCACAGCGTTGTATGAGTTTACAGACGAGCATCTGTGAGAATGCTAGCACGTAACGGAAATGTACAAAATAGGGAATCAGTATCAGCTATCTGCGCATGACGTCACTGCAGTAGGGCGCCCTCGCGTGTAGGTCAAAGGGAGGTAGACTGGTCCCCCGTATCCTTATCCGCAAGATAACTTTGATAAACACGTTGCGAACCTGATTTGAACCTTACCACTGTTTATATCAATCACTGAATACAGCAGCGATGCCCTTCATCAGCTGTACCCTCCACCTTAGCCCCGTTTCTGTCACCCCGTGCCTGCCCCCATTCCCACCCTCCCGACTAAGCCAGACACTCCCACTTTCAGGAATCTAACGCACGGTTTAAAAAAATGATAATCTGCAAGGAACGTCTAACAATTTTGTTTATCAATTATCGTCCGCTGCTCTTCCGGTACCGATACCAAAACGACATCGACACCTTCCCCTCCGCCGCCTGGTAAATAATTCTTTCCTCGGGCCGGGTCCCTACGGCTGTTTTGTGTACCATTTCTATGTGGTTCACTCTTTTCGTGTGTCGCGATTTTCAGGGTGCGAGCCCCTTTAACGTCGCGGCTTTCTCTCTCTCTCTCGCTCTGCCTTCCAAGTCGAATATTGGACGCAGATGGTGCTGATGGATTTCCTACCCGTCGGGGTTGGTCTGCCAATAATCCTCGCGCAAATGGCACAGTGCGTTGATGCCGCTAGTATGGCAGGCCATTTACAACTTCAAAATGCGGGTTTGGGGGACGCGGTCTCGTTGCGGTCGGTCGTGAAACTTTCCCGGGTGTAAATCGATGCCTCATGGATGGGGTTGCCATTCTGTGTCAAAATAGAGTTTCAGACGCGAGGAGCATTTTCTTTCTTAGTGTGCCTATTAAACATGACGTCATCAAATGCAAAATGTGTTTTGCGGGGGGAGGAGATTATTAAAGAGATTTGGAATATGAAGCGACCGTTTTTTTTAAATGAAGCTCTACCATTGAAGTGTTATACAGAGGCATAGCATACTTAAATCATTTTATTTGTTCATGTGCACGTTACCGTTAACAGTTTTTACAAAGAGATAAGATCAAATGTTTTTATCAATCTGAAGTGCTAAGCAAAGTGTGATGTCACAATACAAATCACTAATGGTGATATTGACAACTCGTCTTAACATAAATCTTCATGCTTTGTGTAATTAAGCTCTAGCGCTCACATGACAAAAAAACATATGCTTAAACAAAATTCACTTGCAATAATTTTGATTTTGCACTTAATATTAAAGGCAGCCTACTTTGGTTTTTATTCCACGAGTTAATGACCATAAAAACTGACTTGGTAAAAGAGCGCTTGGGAGCTGTTGAGATTATGAAAGTTGAAACATTGTTAGAAACGACCCCATTTGAAGTAGTGCAGTTCAAGAGAAAGAGGTAATTTTTCATCCCAAAGTTTGAATTCTGCAAAAGGCTTCAGGTATGAAGCCTTACTCAGGCATCTGAAAGCACATAAATAATTCCATGCAACAAGGGTGGGTGTTTTTTTTTCCTTCATTATTTTCTTGAAACTTCGATGACCAATTGAGCCAAATTTTGCAAATGTTCGTTATTTTATGCATTTGTTTAGATACACCAAATGAGGATAATGGTTATAATTTGGTCTTAACAATGGTCTTTAACAATAGACCTTATGCATATGACGTCATTTGAGTAGGGCGCCCTCACCTAGAGGTCAAAAGGAAGATGCTCATTGGCCAGTCTTGTGCGCCGCGCGTACAATCAGCGCGTTTCCATTGTTTCATCATCAGTTTACCTCTAAGATGGCGGCTTGGTGACGTCAATGCATAAGGTCTAATTACCAAAAATATAACCTGTCTTTAAGATTTACTTAATTTTGCTAGCTGCTGCATTTCTGATTTTAAAAATGGGTGAAAATCAACCAAATTGGCCAGTGGCAAATACCGAGTTTGTGTGTGTCTGCAAACTTTGATTGAACTGTGGTCCTTGTGCAATTTCGCTAATTTCGTCATCTGAAACTGCGAGTTACCACGGAAACCCCACACGTCTTGAATTATGATCAGGAGCCTTCACGTTCCTGGACGAAATATTGATCCGACCCAGAATAAATTAATAAGGAATTCTTTTATAGGTGATTTTTATTTTTATTTTTTTTCTTCTTCTTGTCGTTTTTCATTTTGTCAAATTTTTATGTGGAGCGTCGTAAAAATACCCCACGTGCAATTAAAATGCATTCGTTCGTTTTACCAAGGCTAAACTCATCCACTCCTAAGCCATTTTTGAGGTCGATTTCATTATTATTACCCTAGATTTTGTTGTGCGTTCACGGTGCGGTCTCGGAGTAACGTAGCATACCGGTGTTAGAACGTCCGCGGCCCGTCGTCAGCCGTACGCGGCTCTAGCCCTGGGTTAACGACAGCCAGAGGCTGGGCAAATATGTCAAGGACCGGGAGCCATAAATTCCATCGCGAAGGCGGTGGATGACAAATTGAAGGAGAGGCCGACGCCGCCATCGCTAATGACTTTATCGTGTCTTGTTTGTTGGACTGCGCAGCACCGAGCAGCCGCGGTGTGTGCGGCAGTTTGCCGACACCCTGATCGGGTTTGGTTTGTTTGCGCTGTTTACACTCATCCGTCATATGGCAAAATGAAGGATGTCGTTGGGGGCGCTGTGACACATTAAAGTGTAATCCATTTTAACCCCTGTTTTATTAGGGGAGACCGACGATGTGCGTTTTATAGTGGGTTTCATCGAGTCAGATTTTTACATTTGAGGCTAATTCATAATACAACATAATCCTCTTGGTCGTTATATTTTGTATACATATTACTATTTTTCAAGCTCATCGTTTATTCTACCGCGTTGTCATAAATTTAAGGTTGTGCTCTTCGGTGTCGGGAGTTTTACCACCGGTGTGTGTCGTGTCCCCCCCCCCCCCCCCCCACACCCCAAACGGTAAATTAACATGGACTGACGGGAATTGGGTGAAAAGAGGGTGTCAAAGAATGAAATTTCTGCACAATTCGCTGTACAAGGGATAAAATCCCTCGTGACACCGAATTGCGAAGCATTCAAATTTTTAGAGTGTAGAGGTTTGGCAGGAGATTCTGTCCCCCAATTTATTCTGATAGCGCCCTCTTTTGAACAACCTCCTTCAACCCATGTAATAATCTCCAACTATGGGAGACAGAATCTCCGGGGGACAGGACACCGGGAGAAATGGCAGGACGAGCAGTCGGTCTCAGACAATGGGTATAATGTTAATGAACGTTCATTTATTGTGCTATCGTTTGTGTTTCTCTTTCTTTATTTTCCAGAATGTTGAAGGCAGGAGAGGGTCAGGCGTTTCTACAAATGGCATCCGGGAACCTTGTCGAGGCGCTCATCCGCCGGACACTCCTCGAGGACAATGTCAACACGGATGACAGGCAGTCCACTGATGAGAAATACCGCCCACAGGCGACGAAAACAGGCAAGTGCACCAAGAGCGATCCCTGGGAAGTGGACATCGACGACGATGACGTCGAGGTGAGGGTCCCCACGACGAAGACGACGGGTATGGACGCTGTAGACGGGAAGAAGGCCGGGTCCAAGGTCGGTCAGAACAAAAAAGACATCGTGAAATTTGACTCTCGGAGAAAGGTGAAAGAGGAGAGCCGGAAAGAGGCTCTGCTGAAGGAGTGGCGAGAGGCAGAGAAGGAAGAGGAGAAACGGAGGAAGAAAAATGCAGCTGTTTTTAATTCGCGAGTTTCAGACGAGAGGGACTCTAATGACAATACCACGAAGAGAATGGACACAAACGACGGCACCACATCGCCTGAAATACTCTATCAAACTTCCATCAAACACCCGAAGGACAGAGGGAAGAAGAACTGTTGCGGGAAAAGCAAACAGATAAGCCCGGTTGACGGACATGCGAACGGCAAGGGAGAATCTGGACCCACCCCCAAGAAGGATAAGAGGGAAAAGTCAGGGAGCAAGCGAAGGCTTGCCAAGTCACCTAGAGATTCACCCGCCGTAGCCGGCGGTGAGCTCGAAGCCAAGTACCCAAAATTTGATAAAAACTCTAATGCGTGCAGACAAGGAGATTCATCGGCCTCTGAAAGTATTGACGTTACATCTGCTGCTGAGGGGTGCAACTCCATAACGTCATCCCCAACCGAACACAAAACAGAAGGGTTCAGGTATAGAGTCGAGGAAAACGGTTCAGAGAATAGATGTGACCAAGTTGCCAAGAAAACTGAGCCCAAACACAAACGGCCAAAACCTTGCATAGGAATGTCAATGGGTCTCACCATCGCGAGCATGATCGAGAAAACACTAGATGCTGGGTTGGGAGCCTCACTGAAGGCGTCCAGGGCGGTGTCCAACTCCCCAGGGACAACCGACTCGCACCATCCCATCATCACCAGCAACACGGAGTCCTCACAAGACTATGAGCCCACCTCGACAGCAAAGAGAAAGGAACTGCGTCACGATGCCAACACCTCCGCGTTCGGTATCGCCGTGCCGAAACTCCGCTGGGCTTTAACTGGCCAACAACAGCAGCAAAACATGGACCCGAAATTGGGCCCGGATTCGGGCATGGGTGGTGCCGATAGCAGGGCGTTTCATCCCTCAGGGCGCCCTCAGTCCCTCAAACAGCCATCGGGAATACCACCACCAAGTTCGAGTGCTGTCGGGCCATCGCAGCTCTTCCAACCCATCTTTCCAGTGGCAGTCTCGCGACTCGGTTCTTCGGCACCGATTAAGATCGATATACCCAACTCCTGCCCCTTAACGAGCACTAGTTCGTCTCCGGGGTCCCCCAAGGACAGCTCCCTGTTCTCCCCTACCCAGAGTGACGGTTCCCTCTCGGCGAACCAGAGCGACAACGGTGCTTGCAGTCCAGGCAACATGGCGGACGGTTCCAGCAATGGCGGCAACAAGAAGAAGAAGCGAAAACGCTGTGGCGTCTGCGAGCCGTGCATGACAAAACAAAACTGCGGTGACTGTTCCAGTTGTAAGAACCGTCGAACAGGACACCAAATCTGTAAGATGAGAAAGTGTGTGGAACTTCGAAAAAAAACACAGGTGAGAAAAAGAGGCTTTGTTTTGATATAAAATTACCTGAAACAGTACTCGACTGTGACGAAACTTCACAAAGCAGGTGTTCTATTTCATCGAACTGGGGAAAACAAAATACTTATAAATCTAGATTAAATGCTGCTTACCAGAAACTAGCAACCAGTTCAAACGCCATACTGTCATTTTTACACTGCTGTTCAGCAGAAAGTCTTGCTCATCAATGGTATTGGCAAAGTAAAAATTAAGAGGCATGGACAGGAAGCCAAATTTGATGGAAGCAATTTTGTTATCTCAAAACTATAATTGCCTAATTCTGCTAAGCAAATGTGCTTAGTAGCTATATGTGATTTGGCCCTTGTCAAAATCACAGCTTAGGCTGTGGCTTAGGCTCCATCAACTGTTAACTGATAAAGCCAAAGCTTTGTTTTCAAAAAGGACCATTGATCCACCTCAAGTGAACAAATCTGCTTGCCACAAAAAAGGGTTTTGTTTGGCAGTAAAGGTAAGCACTAACAGGCAATCACATTTCAGTTTGCACAATTTTTGTAATCGGTATCCATACTTGGTGTATCCCAACATCTGTATTAATATTAATAAACCTGTGAAAATTCAGACTCAATCAGTCATCAAAGTTGTGAGAAAATGATGAAAGACAAAAATACACCCTTGTTGCATAGATTTGTGTGGTTTCAGATGCCTGAGAAAGGCACATTCCTGAAACCATTCTCAGGTTTGTTCTTTTGATTTTTTGATTTTGTTATAATCTCTAAAACTATATTATTTCTAAGGGGTCGTTTCTAACAATGTTATATAATATCTACTGCTCTTCAGCGCTGATAACCAAGTAAGTTTGTATGGTCATTAACTTGTAGAGTAATTTCCAAAAGTATACCCTGCCTTTGATGCAGAAACCAGCTCTCTGAACTGAAAGGATATTGGGCCCTTTACATGTAACCCTCGTACTGTCTGACTGTGGTTTTGAAAGGTGGATAAACTATGTCAGCCTGCAATATGACATCATTTGATGAATGCATACTAGTTACACAGAAGGGCCTGCACATGTGCACAGTTTAGTTCTGTTACTCAGTTGTGCCACCTTTAATACTAATAATAATAGTGGCTTCTTAGCTCTCATATCATTCTGTCACTCAGTGATGCTCAATAGTCAGTATTCAACAGTCAGTATTTCCTGCAAAGTATGTGGAGATGTTTTGAAGTATGAGACCTATTCCTTTACATAGCACCATGTAATGGTTTACAAGGTGCAGTGGCCAATCAAAGCAGGAACAGCGGGGTGAACCCCTTCTCCTTTTGATAAGTGCACTGTTTCTTTTACTTGCCTTTACACAAACCATGCTGTTGAATGGTTACAAATGGTTGGTCTACTCACTGGAAAATTGTAACAAGAGTAGGAGGGTTAAGCTTGGGTTTGTTTTGTAACTGTATTTTTTCTCAATTTTGTTTTTACAAATTAGAACACAATCTTTGTCTTATTTCTTAAAATTGTGTCTGTTTTTTGTGTGTAATTGATTGTTGATGTGATTTATATAACAAGTTAATTCTCAGACTGTTTTAGTGGTTTGCTTCCGGCCACAGTGGACACAATTATTGTGGTTTGTTGTTTTGTGGTTTGAGTAGCTGATATTGGAGTTGGTTTGTCATGGATGGCTATGTTCTGGTTCTGTCCGTACCTCAATTTTATGGCTGTGTACAAAATGAGGCTATAACGCTTTCCTAAAGAATTTCCAACAGTCCCAACTGTTATGAACATGAAATAATAAAGGGATTGATAGTTTAGGAGGCATTCGACAAGAAACACAAAAAGCAGGGATTCAAAATGTCAAACTTTTAGCTGAATAAATTGGGTTTGAACAAAGAAAAATTGACTGGAGTGGGATGTGAACCAATAACCTTGGGATTAACGTACCAGCGCTCTACCAACTGAGCTATCCAGCCCTAGGATTATATGGCTTCTGACTGGCACCCCAAACAAAGACATTGACTGATAGGGAGACTACCAACATGGGGCTGGATAGCTCAGTTGGTAGAGCGCTGGTACGTTAATCCGGAGGTCGTTGGTTCACATCCCGCTCCAGTCAATTTGTCTTTGATCAAACCAAAATTATTTCAAATTTACCCAGTCAGTTTCCCTTGTGGTTTATTACTTGATATTTTTATCTGAATTCAGACTGTTTTAAGTATTTTTCTCAAAATAAAATAAGTTATGCTCTTTGATCTCCTTCTCTAGCACTGAGGACTACTTTTTCCAAAAGCTCCTTGGAATCTATAACTCCAGGTGTTTTCAAAATGTGGAAATGCCATCATTTCAATGTACCTCCTAAGACCTGGATCCCAGTTTTAGACTTTGTTCAGCAGTGACTCTTGCCCCTGAAGGTGCAACTTCACATCCACCACGTAAGCAGTTTGTTCAATGGTTGTAAGTACCTGAAACCACCCAAAAAGTGTGTCAATATGTGAATGGACATGCAGGCTTAGACTGCAGATATAATCAAAAGTGGAAGGGAAAAGTTACCTAACTTTCCTGTCTGCTTTTTAAATGAAACTTTATGGTAATACAAATATTTTACTAGTTATAATCAACTCATATTCTTTTCAGAATAAGCCTTCATGTCTATTCACATGTAGAAACACTTTTTGGATGGTTTCAGGTACTTATTACAAAACATTTTTTTAAAGAAAAACTGCAAATGTTTCTGTGGCGTGGTGGTAGCCATTGTGTAGCTTGTCATGGTTGGGTGAGTGCCACTTGCTGGCTGGTGTTGAGTGTCAGGGATTGCCTATGTTTGATGTAATGGCAGATGTTCACAATTTTCCCTCTTCGCTGTGTGTCAAAATGTTATTTTATATTACTTAGCATTTATAGAGAAAACAGTGTTCTCAGATCATCTGGGGTTTTTTTGTTGAGTAAAAATTTGGTTATGAGGACTTCTAGAAGTTTTGGAACTATGGCCCTGTTTTCTCTTGTTATCAAGAATAATTATTTTGCAAAAGTCATTTTACTTTTTAGCCTGGGGCAGAATTGTAAGCTACAAGCTACTTACATTAAAAACTTAATAAGTACACAGCTGAAAATTGCAGAGGTTGAAAAAGGTCACCGTTTAAGTTATATAGCGCCCTCTGCTGTCGAGCTTGACATCTTTATAATAAAAAACCACTAATCACGAATAGCGCCCTCAATAGTACAGCATCATACACACATGGTGACTCCCGGGCGGCTGGCTGGTGGACTGGTGTGGTACTGTTGAGCGTTGGGTTTTGGCTTCAGCTTTTTGGTGAGGATTCTTTCTTCCTTTTCTGCCTGGAGAGAGCTCTAAATGTGGTCAACATGACATGCTGAGATATATTGTAAGATTCATTCATTATTCTTAGCTCCGTTTTGTATAAAATTTTACACAATTACGAAAGTTGAAAGTGTGAACACGACTTTTCAGTTTAACAGGTTGACTATCACTATCAATCATCCTAATGTGGGTTTAATTTGCTTCGTAATTTGCTAGTGTTTTATCATGTTTGGTGGACTAAAGTGGACATTCTTAATTCTAAATATGTAGTGAAAATACATGTGCCTGAGAGTCAAATATTGCTGGCCATATCCTGATTGTGATTATGCAAACATCATGGCTCGAAATTTGTCTAGGGGGATGGTAGGACTCTCATGACTCTATCTAGGACTCGTAGTAGTAGTAGTATTTACACGGCTTGAACTACCATAATTTGAAACATAACCTTGACTTTTTGAACAACGTTCAATTCATTATTTCAGATCAGCACCTCATTTTTCTTGACTGAAATTTCATCAATGTCCCATTTTCATAACATTCTATTTTGGTCTTTCGTGCATTAAAAAGGAACATAAGAAACATAAAGAATAATAAAGCTCTGGGAAAATAATTAAATTAAAGTTGTCGACACTGATGTACTCATGTAAGAATAACAAGCACACATGACATTGTCATCTATAAATAAAAACTGTTTAAATAGGGCTCTAAATATTTAAAGGCACTGAACATGTTTGGTAATTATCAAAGACCAGTATTGTCACTCGGTGTATCCCAACATATGCATAAAATAACAAACCTGTGAAAATTTGGGCTGAATCGGTCATTGAAGTTGCAAGAAAATAAAGAAGGAAAAAACACCCTTGTTGCACAATTTTGTGTGCTTTCAGATGCTAATAAAAGGTTTCATGCATGAAGTCTTTTATTATTTTAGTGAGAAGTTACCTCTTTCTCAAAAACTACGTTACTTCAGAGTGAGTGGTTTCTCACAATGTTTTATACTATCAACACCTCTCCGTTGCTGGTATACCAAGTAAGTTTTTATGCTAATATATATTTTGAGTAATTACCAAACGTGTTCAGTGCCTTTAAATGTAGACATACCTTATTTTGCAGTATTTTTCTTATAATGTACTCGTCGTAGTGCTACTCCCTGGTAATAGTGTTAGAGTGACTCTGTGATTGGATATATTATAAGAATACTCGGTACTCGGTCACTTGTACTCGTACTCTATTTGCCCAAGTACTTGTACTCGAGTACTACTCAGCCACCTTGGTGCTTGGCAGTACTTGATACTCAACTGAATAGTACTTGACCACAACATTGCAAATTGCCAGCGAAATGAGCGAATGTACGCACAACTCTACCTGCTGCAAACGGCTTGAAGACCTGGAATTTCATAGTTTTTAGCCTCTTTGCAGCTTTCATTGTGGTAACGTCTTTTCCTCGAATCAAACGTCCTTTGATCGAATCAAGATCAATTTAACTTTAATAAAGTCATTCGACTAATCGGTCACCATTTAGGCATTACCATCACGCCTTATGCCAGCAAAGATGGTCGGGTTGGCGTAGCGGTATCTTACCCTTGTCTTCCAGCTCTAGGACCCTGGTTACGAAGCACGCAGGGGGCACTAGGTGATTTGTATTTTCAGTTCTCTTGGTAGCATTTTCAAGTAAGTTGATCGAACCATTCACCTGCAGAGTTTGGTGGGAGAGCTGCACATAATTATTTACCTGTGCATCATGGATGTATTCACTAAATGATTTGTAGGCTGGCTTTACTTACGTTACTTCTCATTCAAACCATCTAGTGGATTACAGAAGGTTTTAAGTGACCAACATGAAATGCAGTCACGGTTAAAACTTTACCGACCCCATTGAATTTCAGTCCAAAATCACATTAAATCCCCCTTAAAAAAAGATCCAAGTAAATCTTTGACTTCAAACAATTTTTGCGATAAGTTACACAACATCCACCAGTGTTTTGTCACTGAATCATGTTTACAGTCCCCCCAGCCCAGCATGCGTGTCTTCCCTCCCCCCCCCCCCCCCTATTGACTGTAATCACATTAGGCAGGTCTGCGTCACTCTTCCTGAAGCTGCTCACCGCTTCCTGCTTTGCACATTGTAATGACTTGCATCAGCTGGTGTGGCCAAGTGAAAAAAACTAATTGGTTAGTGCTGTTTATCTTCAAATTTATAAATTTATAGGGGTTTTTTTTTCTTCATTTTTTCAAAAAAATACCATGTTTCTATTGAACATTTGAATAAACAAGAATTTTTTTTATCTAGGCTAAACTCACTCTATTATTATTATTATTTTGTTTGCAATATGGGATCTTATGCGGATGCTTTTTGCTTACAGAGCGGCCCATAGCACACTGCTTACCCTAAGCAAAGCACAAGGCACGCTAACCTGCCGGCAGCTCTAGTAATAGTATTTTAAGCAGATAAGTGACGCATCAATGCAAATCCATTGTTAACGCGCACAGCCAACTCTTCTTGATTGTGTTGAAATTGCTTATAAATCAATGCATAATTTTCTGCTGAGCACACAGATTTGCTTACCAGTAAATGGTGAAGATGTAATTTTGGCCAAGTTTGCTGGACATGCAGTGTTAGTGTGTATGTGTGTCACTTGAACCGAACCTCTTTATCTGTCCCATACATGTACAATGTAACTTGGCAATTCGGAAACCACTATTTTCAGTTCAGATCCAGACTAACTCCTTGGCTAGACAAACTCGTAGTCATATTGTAGGTGTGTGTCTTTTTTCTTTTAAAGGTACATGTAATAAAAAGCCGACCATAAATTGGTTGGGACATTTTTTTAATTATTATTATTATTTTTTGTTTAATGCAGGTTGGTATTAATATGCAGTGTTCTTGCTTTAATAGAATATTTTTAAAACCACTCACCTAACAGCATCAACAATCTTAGAGCTAGATTTCTCAGCAGTTTTTGTTTGTCCTTAGTAGATGTTTTTCCTCTATTCATTTTAGCTGTAGAAATATCAATATTATTTTCAGCAACTTTGAAATAAAAACTGACTTCCCTCCCCCTCCCCCCCCCCCTGCACAATTTACACTTGTTGTACCAGTTTAAAAAGTTGAGTAGACCCGTAGCTCCTATTAATTACTGTCCCACAATCTTCATAATTACCGCAATGTTTTATCATTTTTGTTTAGTATGAGGTCTGCGAAATGTTAAATCATTTCAGAAAGCATTGCGTGAAATATGCCAATAAGTAGGCCTCATACTTCATGGGCACTGGTGCCCCATGAAATGTTCCAGAAGAGTTTTTAAAGGCACTGAA
The DNA here is from genome assembly GCA_037783415.1 of Leptasterias polaris. Lineage (NCBI taxonomy): Eukaryota > Metazoa > Echinodermata > Asteroidea > Forcipulatida > Asteriidae > Leptasterias > Leptasterias polaris. The sequence goes on along the minus strand of JAZGTN010000153.1, from coordinate 1,846,808 downwards.
CACGTTTTGTAATTGTCAAAGACCAGTATTCTCACTTGGTGTATCCCAACATATGCATAAAATAACAAGCCTGTGAAAATTTGGGCACAATTGGTCATCGAAGTTGCAAGAAAATAATGAAAGAAAAAACACCCTTGTTGTACAAATTAGTGGCCAGAAGTCTTTTATTATTTTAGTGAGAAATTACCTCTTTCTCAAAAACTATGTTACTTCAGAGGGAGTGGTTTCTCACAATGTTTTATACTATCAACAGCTCTCCGTTGCTCGTTACCAAGTAAGTTTTTATGCTAATATTAATTTTGAGTAATTACCAAACGTGTTCAGTGCCTTTAAATTTCCCTCGTAATTAAAGTGCATTTTATTAGGAAGATTTGCCCAATTTAAGAGAAAGAAGTGTCAGGCCCAACTTAGACCTTGATCTTCTCTCTAAAAAAAAAATATCTTTGAAACAACATGGGGTTTTTTTTTCTGGACACTTTTCAAAGTTAAACCGGGAAGATTTTCTAGACAGTTTGTAACTTGAGTCACCGATATCAACAAGAGACGGTCCTCCGAGATGGCTGAACGCATTTCAAGATTTATTTCCAGCTGTGTCGGTTTAATAAGATTTTGTTTTCTTTAATAATAAAAAATATACTAGATTTAGCCGATGTGTGACCTTGGTTGCTCAGGAGTGAAAATGTCATCTTGCTCGGCAGCACGTGGTGAAATGAGATGAGAAATATTGGTCTGGCCAATTTCATACAGAATCATCTCTCTTACATGTAGCAAAAAAAATGGTTACCAGCCGAAATGCCATGAGAATTCTATCGTTTCTGAATTGGTTCCCTGGGCTGTAGGGCTTGTAACACTAACTTGGACCACTGGCCAGAGTCTAGTCGATATTGCAGGGTTCGCCTAAAAAAAAAACTAAATACAAATTTCAGCAAACGTTACTTCTCACAGAAATCATTTGGTCTTGTAAAAATAATGTTGGTGCAGGAAAAGTTCTGAGAAACCAGACTTATTGCAGAGATTGCTTGAAGTTCAAGACCTGCCCTGCAATGTTCTGCATGGCAGTAATTTGTCTTGTAGTATTTAGAATCAAAAAGTTCCGTTTCAAACAAGTGCAAATTTTTATTTCAAGCAAGAGATAATATTTCCTACATTTTATGACCTCTTAAAATTTCCAAATGAAATTAATTTATATATTTGAATTCAGATTATAAACAAAATGGTTATTATAATTGGTTTGTAATTTCAATTTCTTTCCCTCAATCTGAATGTCTGTTGAGTCATAACCTACCTAGTAAGCGGTATCGTGATCCATGTATTTTTTGCTTAATTACACGGCGGACACGAAGCGCCGTTCCAGACTCTACTCCCTTTCCACATCGCTACCAATCCATACACCGTAGTCTTTGGTAATTGAAAATGAATACCAAGCTCCAAAAACCAGCATATGGCTTCTCTTATCACGTTTTCATTGTTTAACTTACAGCACCATCACCCCCCCCCCCCCCCCCCCCCCTTCAGTGAACATCAAAGGCTATCCCTTGAGCAAAGGCGCAATTAAGTCCCCAGCACACGCATCCCCGAATCGTGCCTCCTTTACTGCACATGGTGTTTCACGGTCCGGGGATCACAACCAGAATCTAAATTCCCTGTTAGCGGATCGTGTGAGCGTGTTTATTCCCGTAGGAGATCTACTGTCTCGCTGTCGGACCCCCGACGATAAAAATCGAAGGGAGTAGAGGAGAGAGTGGGAGAAAGTATAGTACCAGTGAAAAATGATGTCATTAACATATGAATAGGAGTAGTCACACTTTGTGCATTATAAATGTACCAGAGGCTTTTGTGAGAATTTGGACTGTACCATTTATCTAACGTAGGGGGATAACAATTTATGACTGAGTATTGTGACATGGTTTGTTTACTTTTTTTTTTCACACAAGTAAATGATCTTTGCTCGTCTATGAGGCAGATGCCACTTTCAATAAGGGGTAGATTATATGTCGTAAAACTTCCCATTGACTTTGATTTTCTTTTCAAAACAAGTTATTGCTCAGTAAGTGTGGATACGAAATTGTGTCCCCAAAGTTGTTGCCATGACTTGATTTTCTCGTTGTAATTGGCTGTATTTACTTGTAATGTTGACTGAATTGTGCATGCCACAAGCAGTGTCGTAAATTTGCTTCAAATTTTGAAAGAAGAAGAAAAAGAGTGGCGAACTGATTTACGGAGATCGTAAAAACATCATCTGAACTCTGACTGGAGTCTGACCTTCAGATTTTCTAGTTTGGGAATTTCTTGTGTAAACTTCTCACAAGCGGAGACCATGTGATACAACAGAGGGCTCGAATTTTACGATAGACCTCAAGCTCAAGGCCAGTAGTTTGAGTGTCAGGCCGGTAAATTATCGACTGGAGAAGTCAGATGGTCTTGTGTTTTGTTAATTGAGCATTAATTAATAATAATACCTCACTGTTTATCATGCACTTGGGTTGTTTTGTTTGTGGTTTTATCTTTTTTAGAAGTTTGCCCAAACATGGCTTGAAAAAAAAACACTGTTAAGGGTTACAAGAAGAAAACATTTGAGATGAAAATAGCTTAGGGCAGCTAAAGGTAGGATTTAATCCGATGTCCCCCCCTAAATATATTTAATGTATCGGCCGCAATTTGCGCGCCCACAATTCCCGCCTATTGGCCCGAAACACTACACGTAGCTTGTGCATTTAAGCAGAATCCTGCCTTCCTCCATGCTGTACTATGTATTATGTTCCTTGTTCCACATGATGTGTATGATCATGGAACAATCTCAAACTTGTTTAGTTTGTCAGTCCAGAGTTAATTAACTTGTGAAGGATCACCATTAAAGTTCATGGTTTACAAAATTATCCCCTAAGATAATCATCCAGCCAGGCTAACCACCCATTAGCCCCCAATGCACTTTATTACAGCTGATCCAATTAACCAGTCCTGTTATATTAGTGTGGAAGTGCTAGCCTGTACACCATCTCCCCCCCCCCCCCCTACATGGGTCACACATCATTAACCATCACCACCAGTCAATACAGCCAGTTTGCAATGCAGTACCCCCTTTGTTATGGTAATTAGCGGTGTGATGGTGTAATGGGGTCCAGCCTGTGAATATTTAATTAGAAGTTCAGGGATCTTAAGGGATCTCCTGAACCTCTATTTATTTGTACTAAATTTGTATTTCTTTCGGCAGTTCTATATTATAGTTGGAAGTGCTTTGAAATAAAAATTTAAAACATATTGTACAAGACAAATAGTAGTCATACGGATGAGCAACGAATAGCAGAACTGTTTGTAAGCTTGTTTGTTTGTTTGTTTGTTTTGGGAGGTTTTTGTATTGTTTTGTGTGGTTTGTTGTTGGTTACATTTAATTAAATTATCGTACATACTTTTAATTTTTATGCCGAACAATATTTATTGTTTTGTTTTTTAATATCCAGCTAGTGTGCATTTTAGGAGCATTATTATTTGATTAAGAATGATTGTTATCTATTTTTTTCGTTTCCCTTGTCCCGTCGGTCTATGGTCGATCATATCAAAGCTGTTTTCAGCACCCACAAACTTGCTAAGCACAGAAAAGCTTTAGCCTCAGCAGAATTGGGTGACCAACTAAAAATGTACACGCAATGTGATGTACAGTTGTCATAACTGGTTCCCTGAAGAAGAAGAAATTGTTGTTAAGCAATATTATCTGCTTGAGGCCCCTGGTTGCTGCCCTGGTGCCCCTAATTGTTTCAGCAAAAGTCACCCCAAAGAGGTTCACTTTTATTGAAGGGGGGTGCCTACAATTGTAGCTCTCATTGTATCAATAAGGACTGATATTACTAGTATTAGGGGATCAGGCTGGTTCAGTGGTTTCTTTCCCTGCCTTTCACATCTGTGGACCCCGGTTCCAATCCCATCCCACCCTCAGTCCCTACCTAATTGCGTGGGTCCCCCAAAAATATATGGTGAGTGTATTTCTTTCAAATTTCATTCACCTGTAATAAACTGCGCACATTCGAACATCAGGCGCAGCAACTGGAGTCCGCAACTTTGTTTCCTTCACACAACTGGGAACCCAAGATATTATTCAACTTCAGCTTTGGTCTGTGGGTGCAATACAAACACTATGTGGTCAGGCTTTGTTTTCCTGTGCTCAACATCCATGCCATTCTATCAATCCTGTGGTCAGGTGATACTGGACCAGAATTTGTCAAACTGTCATGGCTAGATAACCACCATTCACAAACATTTCCTTGTGGTTGTACTGATAAATACCTCCCCTCCCCTCCCCACACCAAGTTTTATTTCTAAAGATAAAAGTAGGCCTAAAAAACCATGGTACACTGTTCCTGTTGAGCTATCGTTGACCTTTGAAAAAGTTCTAATAATACAGTAAACCTTTTTCAGGGGGTTATTGAAGTGGTCTTTATTAGGGGTGGGGCACATTGCAAGGATGTGTATTCAGAAAGACAAAAACTTCAAGCAGAAATTTATATAATTTTTTTTTTTTTTTTTTTTTTTCATGTTTTTTTTTTTTTTTTATGCCATGGCCCAGGTCTGGAAATTTTAGGAAGATTCTGTTCACAAATATATATTTGTAAATCTTGTGTGGCGCTCCGAACCAAGACCAGGCACTCCTTGCCCAAGTGATTCAAGACTGGGTTTGTTTGCACATCAACTAGATAGATTAAGAGCGTTCAAGTAACACCTAGGGTCCATAATGTGTTATTAGTTCTCCACATTATACAGAATGTTTAAGACATCACACCCCATTGGATATCATTGCTGATGTTTTGGTTGTCTTCCACATTAAATGCCGTTTCACTATTTCCTTGAAGTGCCGGATTTTGGCTTGGGGTGTCACGTGTGATTAGGCCTTGAAGTTGTAACTTGATAAAGGACATTGCTTAAAAGTTTGTTAAAGATGTGAATTTCTGTGGTTCTTTATAACGAGCATTAGGGCAAGAAGCCAGGGGGGCTCCCTCATTACTCGCTGTGGGTACAATAAGAAATGTTGGATCTCTTGATGGCAGTTGACTTTCCAGGTAAATATGAATGTAGTTCTGAGCATGTTCGTATTTTGGAGAACAACGAATTGACACCTAGTGTCCCCGAAATTCTCTCATTACAGCCTGTGCAAGGGCCCAATTTCTATAAGCTGTTAAAGGTATTAATACAGGATTGGTAGAGCTGACAAAACACTCGCAAACAAAGTTCATGTTTTGTGTGATAATAACAAACCTGTGAAAATTTCAGCTCAATTGATCATCAAGGTCATGAGAAAATAGTGAAAAGAGACCTTATCGAGTTTATTATCGCGCGCGATAAAAACTATTGTTTTACTCATTTCACAGAAACGATAGCATTTTAGGCAGAAATATTTTAAGGAACCCTTTCTACCATTACTTACTTTCAATCATGTAAGTTATGTGTGAATCTATGAACTTTTAAAGCATCAACCTTTGTACTAGCAAAAACAGGTAACCAGACAGGGCTACATGTAGGCCATGTATTAACTCACATCGTTGAAGCTGATATCCCACATAAATGTTGCTGAGAGGAGGGGTTTTTTTTTTTGGGGGGGGGGGTTTCTTCTTTTTCTTCTGCTTAGATGTAATGTTCAGGCCGATGGACTCATATCTGGCACTGGCCAGAGTCCTGTAAAGCCCCTTTCACACGAGAGCAATTTAGCAAGGGTCCCTTGCTTAATTGTAGCATGGTTGTAAAATTTTACAAAATGTACCTCGTGTGAAAGGACAACAATTTTTACACTGACCAGGGTCCCTTGTAAAATAATGTCCAAAATCAGTCACCCACGTTGACAACAAATAAACAATCAGCACTCGTAAAATTCGTAGCAAGGGACCATGGTCATTTTTTTGTGGTGTGAAAAGGGCTTAATTTACCATTTAGGCCAGTAACCCCAAAAGCTAGACCAACACTCCCTCTGTCTAGTGTTTACATGTACACAAACTGCGCATGTAATGCGAAGAAATTTACTAGGATCTTGGAGGAATGAATGCTAGAATTATAGTCTTAAATAAAAGTAAAGCAAATTCATGTCCAGTGTGGTCTTTTTAAAAGTTCTTGATATTTGACGTTGACACCTTCTGTACACTGTACCGCAAGGTTTAAACTTTACTTTCTGGGGTTTTTTTTTTAGGAGAGGGTGGTACAATTCTTCAAATTACACCCCTCTATATCCTTCAGTCAGGATTGCTTGAGTTGATGGAGCGCAAAAAAGTACCCTCCAGTGGACTCCAGTGATCATTTGTGCAATTATTGCTGACAAATGGCTGGTGGTTTCTCTCCTTTTGTGTGTGTGTGTGTGTGTGTGTGGTTTTGATCTTTGGTGACTAAAATACTACGGCTTGAATAAGCTAAAGTTGAAACAGCTGCCTGGTTTTTTTTTAATGGTTTTTTTTTTTTTTACAAGGGTACAATATTGGCAACGGGCAGTTTCTGTTTCTTGTGTGATTACTCTCTTTGAATGAAGACAAGGTACATAGTGTTCAGCACCGATACACATGTAGGCTACTGTGATTTTTTTTAATTTATTTTTTACGTGATACCAAATGTACAGGCTTTGATATTGGATTGTCAGGAAAAAAATGTGTGGGTTTTTTTATGAGTGGATTTTGCTTGAGTGTTTGTTGTACTGAGGTTAACTTCATATGTGTACTTTTCTTTCGTGTTGTTGTTGTTGTTTTTCAACAACCAGTGCTGTTATTTTGAAAATTATTCTTTTGATGTGGGCTCTGGTAGTTAGATGGGTCTCCCCATGCTCTGAAGGGGACTACTTCCCAGTGACCTAACACCTCTTTACAATTGGTCTTAAAGGCTACATGCTTCACCAGGGCTCAGCAGTTAGCCTCTCATACTTTGTATGCCTCCTTTATTCACCATGGCCAACTATCTCTCCTTGTTCCTGGACCACATGCTGAACTTTTATTTGGGCAGTTGCACTCACAAAAGCATGGATGGAAGTGCAACTTTAGATGTGAAGTCCCTCAGTGATTACCTAAACCCCCCATGACCTCCAATGGTAGAGTCTGTCTGGTGCTTGACAGGCAGATGAGGCCAGGGCTGAATGGCGGGGAACAAAGACTGACCAATCAGAAGGCATGGTATTGTGTACGCTTCCCCTCATTGCAGTCCTTGGACTCAGGGCTGATTATGCATGGGATAGAGAGAGAGAAAACCTGGAGGCTTGCTGAGCGTGCACAGCCTAAGCTCTAATGCAGAGCGCTTTAATTCTGTGGCTAAGGGTATTTTCTCAGTGTGTTGTGTAGTGTGTGTGCACTGTTTGTGTATACATGCTATTCTGGAAGGCTTTGTTTCGGGACGAAGCAGATGGAAGGCCCTAACAAGGCCCCGTACAGGCTGTAACAGCATACAACAGTAGGTCACGTTGTGTAGTGTGGGACCCAATGTGCACCCTGGTTCCAGAGTGAGCAAGTCATGTTCCACACCGCCTAAACGCAGGATCCCTATCCGCCGCTTCAACATGCACATTCAAAAATTCTTGTGGATTTTTAAGTCGACCCGCCCGGTTTCCTGACGATTGCTGTGTGCTTCTTTTTTACTGTCTCTCTCTTTTTTTTCCTGGTCACACGTGGTGGATCAGTCGGCTTTCAGGCGGCATTTACAACACGGGGAACGATTTCAGCGATGGCAGTAAGCACTCTCAGGAATAATCAACGTTAGTCTCAACAACAACAAAAACGCCGACTGATATTGGTCGTCCTGACTCGTTGTGTATACACACACTGTACACGTGTTTCTCATAGGGAAAAGAAAAAAATATATATATTCAGAGTGGAGCATTTATCATTCATTCAATTGCTACCTTTTGGCTTTCATCCAGGAAATACGTTTGTAGTGTGTCCATGGAAGTAATCGTCAGAGCCCACGTGCGTAGTACACACACAATCAGCTGTTGATGTGCTCCGATCACAACAACCGCATCAGGCAATGGAAACCTAAGGAGTACCGGCCTCGCTTGGAATATTTTTTTATTTTTTCAAGAAGCGTGATCGAGAGCTGAGGTGTTGGTGTTTTTCTTGCTCCTCGACAGGGACTTGGTTATTTCTTCTAAAGGATTATAACTTCATTTAGGGTTTTTTGGTTTTCTTGGTTCCGACAGGCACCTGACTCGGTGAGCATGGACGGCTCAACAAATCTGAGCAGGGCCAAGGGAGGGCACCAGCCGTTTCCACAGCTAACAGCTCCCTCTCCGAAGGTAGGTATTCAGCTAGCTATGATCACAGTTAACTGTTTTTTGCCCATTGTTTTAATTGCTCTCAAATAGCTGTCAGGTTAGATGTTGCGTCCAGATCAACAAGTTAGAAAGGTCCAAAGTTAGTTGTTTTATTTGTTTATTTTTATATATATTTTTCTGAATGGTTTTGTTTACGTTCGTAACTCTGAGCATATTTGATTCAGTTGGGTGCATTTGTTCTCGGGTTGAATCCAGAATTTAGTAGTAAACAAATGTGTCCGATTTTTGCTGTACATTTGAAGAAAAAAAACCCAGGATTTCCAAAATCGTGCTTCTAATATTTTTGCTTAAAAAACATTGTTGCCAAGAACTCTCCGAATTCCAACCGTGTTGCCTGAAAAGCTACCCCTTTGAGAGTCGTTTTGTTGTTGTTTTGTGTGTAAATTCTCTCTCTTTTTTTGGTTACATCCTCTGACTCCATGCATAGTTCACCCACCCACCCACAAATAAAAATGCTGTCTGTTGAGTACATTTCGTCACCGGCGCCACGAAGTAGCACAGACCTAGATACCAGTTAAAAGTAACAATTAGAGAAAACAGCGTTTAAAGGTGAACGCTTTTTAAAGTCATGCTTTCCTACTAAATGTCAGGGTATTTTCAACTAGGTAAGTGGAGACTTGATGCATTGAACTTCATTTATACGTTGCTTTTTCCTGCTTTTCATCCTAAATTATTAAGAAATAAAGTAAGAAAGATGTGTGCTATTTCGTGGAATCGAAAATTAACGACAATAGACATTTTCCGTTTTCACGAAGTAGCACCTTCCAATGTATTACTAAGCGTGTTTGTCAGTTGGTGAAATGTAGGTCGCGCGCGCGCTACACACAAGATTGCAGTGCAACTTCGTGGTGTCAAAAATTGTCAGTTTCGGTGCAAAGTTGTATCGCTAATTACCGTAATTAAGAAAGTATAGCTCCTGAAGCGCGGAAATTCCATGAAATTGTACGCCTCGGTTAACATTGTTTAAAATGTAAAAAAAACTGAAAACTAAAAAAAAAAGTGGTTTAGTACTATGCGTGCTACTTCGGGAAAACGCTGACGATTTATTAACAAAGAATTTCCTGTTTGTTTAATAGGCACCCATTTCCATGCACTGTGATTTTTTTTGTCATCGGCACGAAACAAACGTTGAAATATTTTACAGAAAGGGTCAGGGTCTTTTATACTCTACTTGAGTGAAAATTTATTGTATCGGGACATTAGAAGGGTTTTTTAAGGAATTTTGTTGCAACTTTTTATCTCTAGACACAAGAAAATTGAAGTACTCTTTGTGCTTATTCTTTCAAAATTATTTTGATTTTTTTTTCTTTTTAAAGAGGCCATGGTACAGTGTTCCGCCTGCTTGCAGATAAATGTATTTTGTAAACCTACGTAAGGCAGGAGCTGACAACTCTCCTTGATTCTGAAGAAAGCTCCCTGAAAATAAATGAGTCTCTTCATGTTCTGATGAACAAATTTGAAAATCTCCCTGATTATGGAAACTTGTTCCCCTATTATGTTGAATGTAATTTTTAATATAACCCTGAATGTTGTACATGTACACAATCTCCCTGATTGCAAGATGCAAATGTTGGCAACTCTGACATAAGGAGGCGGCCATATTGTTTTATCTTCCATACAAACCCACACATTTAAAATGAGGCTAAATACCTGAGGAAAGGTTGCTCTGAACAAGATCACATATTCAAAATCAAGCTGAACACCATAGGACTAGTCAGGCCCTTATTGTGTCTCTCAGTGAGAAGCTTGTTAGGGTGAACAGGGATCCAGATAGCGCCATGTCTTTGGTACAAACCTACACATTCAAAGGTAGGCTGAATGCCTAAGACGGAATCGTCGGGTCCTTGTTGTGTTTCTTAGTGAGAAGCTTGTTACTATGAACGGGAACCCAGATGGATTAATTTCTCTCAAGAGTCCCACACTTTTAAAATGAGGCTGAAAGCCTAGCAAATTGGTGATGGGGTGCCAGTTTGGCTCTTTTATGTAACTTTGCTTAAAGCATGTTACATTAAACAAGAAGCCAGACGAAGGCACTATCATTTACCTTTTGTGCCATAGCTTTAACAGTTGGGGTGGATAGAGTAGTTACTACCTCCACCCACAGTTGTACTTTGTAGAGTTTCGGGTAGTGCACTTTATGGGCTGGAAACCCCAATCTGGGGAATAGATTCACCCTCGAAAGTGTTAATGTTGAAATTAGAATTTCCTTCTTGAAAATACATTTTAAAAGATAAGGGTTCATGGTGACTCTGGAGTCGGTTTATCTCGGAGGATATCCTGCAGGAAATGTTTTATAAAAAGTAAATTTTTGAGCACTGTGTTCTCTTTAGGCGATCGTTTGGTGTCAACTTTTAAGAATGTGACCATGGCTACATTGTTATTGACCCTTTGCACTGCTGACATCACACATGGCTACTAGTACTACTGTCTGCACATGGTATGCTATTTGGGGGGTTCAATTGGAAGGGGAGATGCGGTGCATTGCCCCCATTCAAAATGGAGGGGAAAATGGCCTCGCCCATTCAAAGATCAACCTAAACACCAACATTTGATTTTTAGGTTTTTTCTGGTTTGGGAGCAGGACTGGTTACATTTCCACCTGGCAAGCCAGGCCTGATATTGCACGGCGGCAATTGCCTTCATCATGCCTCCTGTCCCATTGCCTTGGTGCCCCTTGAAATGTTCTGGCAGTGTGAATTTAAAGTATCAAGCATGTTTGTAACCCTGACATTCTGTCTTCCCTTTTGTAGTTTGTGATTAGTTTGTTATTGGGTTCTGACTATGTTTAGGGTTTGTGCCAGAATTTGAAATACATGTGTTGCTTCATGGCAGCCAAATTAATACTGTTGTTCTATGATGTCATGCAAGAACTAAAGGTATTATCGGGTGGCCACAATTTTAAAAAACAGGGTGTCCATACATGTATTATAGTTTCTAGGTACTCAGAGGGCCCTTCTGGCTACATCTATGCCAGGGAGGAAGGAGGGGGTGGGGACCCTGCACCCATCTAAATACAACAGTCGCCAATTATCGCTTCAATCTAGGAGGTGTCACTAGACGAAATGTAACAGGCAGTTGTGAACTTGTCACTCCAGGGGCTTGTAAATCGTACACACCTACAAGCAAACAACCTTTTTAGGGTAGAGGTGATGGAGACTCCCAACTGGGCAGTGGTTGATATTCATTATGGAAGCGTTCCTTCATTGTGTGTGTTTTAAAACTAGGTTCCCATGTTTTTTAACAGGCAAGATATTTCACCCTATCGAAATCCAAATTCCAAAGTTTTGATTTGTATACAGAATTCCTCAGTTTATAAACAAGGAGTTCAGACTTTTTTCCATTCCCGCTTGAGTTTGGTTAAAGGTTGGTTTGAATGGGGAAAACACAAGATGGCGGCATCATGATAAATATTTTGTTACTGTTACACAGGTAGGCCACTTCTCAGCTGATTGTCTCTTCTTTCGTTGGATTTTGTGCCGATGAAAACTCCCCCCAAAAAAAAAAAAAAAAACGAACAAACACTTGGATATTTGTGTCCAAGCATAGGCCTCGATCAGAGCTGCCAACTCTCCCTGATTCTGCAGAAAGTTCCCTGAAAATAAACCAATCTTTCCATGTTCTGATAAACAAATGTGAAATGTTGAATGTAATTCTTAACATCTCCCGAATTGTTGTTCAAAATCTCCCTGGTGCAAGCCGCAAATGTTGGCAACTCTGATGAAGCAAGGGTCTGAGGCAGTTTCCTGTTTTTGTTTGTTTTGTTTTGGCTTTTTCGTTTTGGGGTTGGTGTTTTTTTCTTTATTCTTTCTTTCAAAGTTTCAGGTTGGGTGTCTGTTTATTTTTTTATTTTTTTTTTATAATTTTTTTTTTTTACTCCATCAGACTCACTGGGAGTTTTAAGTTTCAAGAATTTGTGAGATTGCAGTTGGCTGTCAACACCTAGGGTAGTTATTCTCAGGAGGTGTGCCTGGGTGTGTGTAACCACCCGTTTGACAACAGTTGTTGTCATGGTTGTTTTATTTCGCCATCTGTCAGCCAAAACACTGCACCTTAAGAACATGGTTGATACTCCAGTTACATTGTATGGTTAGACCCAAATTGGGGGACATACATTTGGGCACATTAGTCAAATATAAAAATTTAAAGAGTGCCAGGATTTGTTTTTTGGTGTTCTCCCCTGTAGGTCCGGGACAGCACCTGGAGTACAGTGCTTTATGGTCAAACATTTAGTCATTGTTGTTTTACCACAAAACGGTTACAGTGTCTTGTTGGTTTATGTGGCCAGCATATTAAATAGTCAGTAAATTTCATTGTGAGTTTACTTTTAAGGGGTTGTTTTGAAGTAAGATGTCCAGCTTTTCCTCGGAAACAAAACGTTGGATACATTGTAGTAATAATTGTAATGAATAGTGCAAGTTATTAAGAGTGCCCTAGGTATAGAGACTACCCCCAAAGCGCTAGACAAATCTCAAAAACTAAATGACAAACAGCAGAGCAAAACAAATCCAGTAAAGAAAAACGGCACAAAATATTAGGCCCTTCCGAAAAGGAAAACCGTGTCAACTACTGTTACAAAGTCTGAACAAAAATTACAAGATTTGGCAAACAAAATCTAATCAAGTTATAATATTGCCATGATAAGCCAAATAATACACATCATAGATAAACCATACCACAATTTAGATAACATAAATAGATAAAGACACTCCAAAAATACATAAATCATGCCAACAAAAGTATCATTAAAAACCGATGCGTTTACATTGATTGATTGAATTCATTCGGATAAAAATACAGCAAGAACATGTCAAAAATACATACATGTACACAACAACAGGAGAAAAGACAATGAAATAAGATAAACCAAAATAGAACACAAGATAGAAATACTGCACAAAATTATCCAAGGATAGCCCAAAAAGCCAATAACTTAGACTTATTTCCATTGCTGGGGTCCTTTTTAGGAGAAAATACAATATTTTCTATGTTAAAGTCTTTTGGAGAAACAAGCTATTAGAAATGTTGTCGCAGTAGGCAATTATGTTCTGATATAATATCCTGAGTGGCTTTACCCATCCAGGCAAGAGGGAGAGAAAATTGATTTTTATTATTATATTTTATCTTTTCTTTGTTTTGTAATTTCTAAAATGGTCATCACCTACTCAGCAACAGCCGCAGCGTTGCAGTTTTATCCTCAGGCCAGTGTAGTGCACTTGTTGTGAATAATATGGAAGGGTGAATGTATATGAATCACCGAGCAGACTCCTCTTGCGCTATATTTATGCTCCTCGTTCAGGGGTCATGTCCCCCCAAGGTCTCCTCGGCCCAGGCTTGACGTCATCGAGAGTTATTGAGATCCGATAATATTTTCTTCTCACTGCTGACTCTAGCGCTCATGCTATGCCTAGAACACTTCAAAGGGGAGTTGCGGTGCAAAGCTTTTGTTTTTGTAGGAGGTGGTAATGCTCTTTTGAGTGATGCACAACATTTTCAGACGGAAGGAAGCTCTTCTTGTCTTATGGTCAGACTTTGAAACATTTCCTCAGGTTGTAATAATCGCCATCTTGTTTGGGTTGTTTTGGTGGGGGTTTTTTACATTTAATTTATCAGTATCAAAGTGAGACTGGTTGGAAGAATAAGTTAGGTTCTCTTTTTTTTAATCATACACATTAGACTCTGAATCTAGGGTACAGTTACAGCTTTTATTCTGTCACATTTACACATAAATCTCTGAGATGTGCTTTCAAAATTGACTGAATTTTGTTTACTGCATGTTGGCACTTTTCAAGAGCGAATTTCCTGCATCACAATTTACAGTTTTATCTTATTCTGACTGCCTTTATTTTGTTGTTGTTTTTGGGGTTTTTTCAATGGCCCAAAACAGAAAATCAACAATTGAAAAAAAAAAATAATAATTTTACTTGTTTTGCATCACTATCAGTAAAATTGGTTCACAAACACCCTCACATGGTCAAAAATACTGTGAATTCAATAAGGTTTATGCGGGCATGATATTCTTCATTCTTAAATCTGATTTCCAATCTTTTTTACCCTCAGAAAAATCAGCAAAGTTGATTTTAAATAGCCTGAATAAGAGTTAAAATACAAGCCATATGTAGGTCAGCCCATGTACTCAATATAATTAATTGTCCTACTTTTTGCTGAGGGTCAGTCATGCGTGTGTTCGGTTATTATTGAATGGTGGTTCAGATCTTGATGAAAAGATTTACAAAATTTACAAAAGCAACAGCTGTACAGCTTTTGAGATGTTCCCCCCTTTCTTCATATCAAAAGTTGAGAAAAATCAGACAATGCAATCTCCATAAAACATAAGATTTGTTGTTTTCTTCCATTGAGCTGTGTACAAATGTGCCTGCAGGAAGTCCAGGCTCTGTGGCTCTTTTGTAAACATGTGATGTCACAGGTCACATCATCTATAGTGTAGAAGACATGATACAGTTTGCAATGTACTGCATCTACAGCCACTATTCAGTGTGTATCACCTCCCATTGATCACTATAGAAGCCTGTTGGTTAATGGATGCAAATCTCCTTTTTTGAAGCACTCATGACTTGGCTGGTTGAATAGGATTGAGCCAAGGCAGTTCATCCTAACATTCACTGCTTAACAATTCAGATACAATGTACAATACATCGGGTTTTCTGTCTGGGTTTCTGTGCTTTTTTTTTCTTTGAAGTCTTATAAAATGTTGCTTTGTACATGTATGCTTAATGCTCCTAGCATGTTGAATATTTTCAAGAGATTTTATAGCCAGCCAGCCATTGCTGTTTGTCATGTTTTATCTTGGCTGGCAGGAATGTATTGTGTGTGCAAAAAAAATAAACAAAACACACCTTCCACATCCCTATTGGGTTTTTCAAAAAGACTTGTAGTCCCAATTTCTCCTATATATCCAATTACCCAAGCAAAGGATTTTAGAAGGATTTGGGCCAGCAGTCCCATACAACCATTGCTTTAAATCACAGGGTCAGGCATTCCAATAAGCAGCTCTATGAAATTGGGCAGAGCTTGCTGCAGTTGTGTCCAGATGATGAGATATGCAGGCTATTTTTGGCTATCTGCATAGTGTGTACATTTACTGTACCCTCATCTCTCATGCATTAAGAGATTTTTTTATCAAAACCATAACTGCATTCCAGAAGTGGCATTCCATGCATGGGTGGAGACAATAATCAGCTCACAATAATTATATGTATCCCTGTATTGAAAAGCTTCTGTATCCTGTGGTGTTGAGGTTATTGCTTTCTGCTGGTCAGTGGGAGTGCATGACCATGGGACTGTTATTGTTAACTTGCTGCACAACAGCAGAGGCAATTGCTGTCGTTGGTGTGTAGTGTGGGTCAATTTGAGGGGTGCATGTACATGTTCTATGTAGTATGTACAATAAACGCCAGGTCTGGAGTTCTTTGAGAGGGCAAGGCCATTTTCATTTTGCAAAAGGCACTTCCATTGGAAAATCTTTAAAAAGTCGAGAGGGAACTTTTGATGGGGCACCAAGACCAGGGCAACAGAGACCGTGGCTTTTGTATAATTCCAGGCCGGGGTGCGCCCTCTTCGTGAAGTGGCCGGTTTTAGGCCGGCTTTTGGCATGGGGCATAAGTTTGAATTTCACTCTAAAGTCGTCTTTCTGTCATCCATACTTGCTTTGCTTAGTGCCATTGACTCAGAGGGCTTTGTCACTTTGTAGGCAACCAGTTGCAGACAATCTCAAAGACAAACTGTAAACATTTGTATTTTTTCAATTTTCACACAGTTTTCTTGTGCTGCCAAAGTCACAATATTTTGAATGCTGTTCAGTTACAAGTTGAAAGTAAAAATCGCATGTGACAAGGCCCATACTCATGTACGTACATTCTACATATTATTACATACCACTCCAAACTATGCACTGACTTCCACTAACACCTGTTTCCTCTGGTACACCCTTTGTTCCCCTGAACCTGTCAAGGACCCCTCTTGTACCCAGTGTCCAGGAGGAACAGACAGGCCCTCCTTGTCCTCTGTTTGGTTGAGTTCATTTGGGGTCATCATTTAATGGAGCCAGACATTGCGTAATACAGTCCCTTAAGTGAATTAACCACCTTGTGGTTTGGGGAGATGTGGACTTCCCCCCCTTTTGCCATCTAGACAAGTTAATTGTAGTGATAACACATGGTACATGTAATGGAAACAGCTTTTTGCTGCATTTTAGTGCAATGCCTGCAGTTTGTCAGGATTCTTTACTGATTTTACTCATGTACAAATTTTCTTTCTCATTAGAGTTGAAGATGTGGCAAGATGTATGCCACTTATGAACAAACCTCTTAGATCTCTGTTCTGAGATGACCAAGAGGACACTGTCGCTCTGCCCAATTATCAGGGTCTTACATCTGTGCACAAGCACTCCCTGGTTTGCCTCGCTGAGAACATTGTGTGTATTTTAATCTGCTGTGTGAAACTGGTGTGCATCTGAACTTAAAGGAACACGTTGCCTTTGGGTCGGGCGAGTTGGTCTATGAAAAGCGTTTGTAACCGTTTGTTATAAAATGCATGGTTAGAGTAAGCATAAAGTAGAATACAATGATCCACACAAATAATTTTGTGAAGTCAAAATTTTGACTCCACAAAATGGCGTGCCGTGTTAGTTCACGATGTAAATGGAAAACCACGCAATTCATTGTATTCTACTTTTAAAACAACATTCTAACCATATGTATTTCATAACAAACGGTTTCAAACGCTTTTCATAGACCAACTCGCCCGATCCAAGGCAACGTGTCCCTTTAAAGCTCTTATTGTGGGTTGAGTGGGTGTACATTTGACACCACTTGATGTAGACAATAATGTCATTCAGTTCGGATAAAAGTCTTGTCATGCCAACAAGGTCCTTCCCCCCTTCGGCCATTCAAGTTGGCGAGTAGGCTTATCAGGCGCAGGTACTTTGAAGAGTAAATTTATGCTCTGAAAGAGAACTGTCGAATGTTCTACAATGTAACTCTAACCCTCTGTGTTGTGGTTTGCTGTGAGAAAAATGGCTGCCAGCCAAAACTATTCCATTCATGGGGTTTTGTTATTGGATCCAACAGTACGCTATGTTTCTTTCTTAAAGGAAAAAACTACAACGGAATGACGGTAACCTCCCACATATTGATAACAGTCCTCTTGCCGCTAAAAAGGTCCTGGCCTTCGTCAGATGGCATTGATATCGGTGTCTCCTTTTGACACTCCTGAGACGCGTGGCTGTGACCTCAAAATGTAACAACCCAAACCTCATGTTCAAGACCGGGGAGTTTCCCCAATCCGTGCGGTGGCCCTTTGCCAAAAATGTGGGTCATTCACTGCCACCAAGAAAGAGATCCCTGTAAACTGGTTGAGAGTTGCCACAAGTCCACATCAGTCGCTGTGATTCTTTGGCTCCAGTCAGCTGATCATCACTAGTCGTTGATGTTGTTTGAGCTCATCATCGTTCTCCCTTAACAGTGGTCCACTGGCCGAGTGCCAGTTAAAACACCCGAGGACGAGTAAGAAGACACTCTTTGTCGTCCGGCTGGATAGTTCACTGTACAAAAGCTGACGGACCAGTGAAATGAAAAGCTAACTGGTCCTGCTGGCTTGTCACTGAACAAGTTAAGGGCAAACCCTGACTCCTACACATGTGGGAGCATTGCTGTGAACTATGAAACAGTCTGAGCCATCGCAGTGTCTTTGATTGCATAATCACATTAATCAAGATAGTGACGAGAACGAAATCTGGAAAACGGCACGGCTCGTTAAGCTGATTCGTTGGGGGTGAAGGTCAGGTTATCAACTCGAAGCGCTTGGGATCATCTTGAGCTAACAATGGGGCCCCCACGATAGCGGCAATAAGTTCAACCCGCCGGGGAGTGATGTAACCGCAAACGTCCGTTGGACAAACACGTCTACTACTTTTACTCCTGGCAAATGGAGGGGGCTTTCCCCGTTTGGCTCGGTGCCAGATGAAACTGGGTCATTCATGGGCGGCACTGTTCATCAGAAGTGTAGTTCGGGTTATTTTAAGCCGGGACGTCGAGAGATGTGTGTTCTTTAAATTTTTCTATACGGACTGAAAATATTTGGGTTGGGAAATCCCAGCCAATAGAAATGAATTGTCTCTGGGTTGACGAGTGAGATCATTTGGGAAAGGTTTATGACAATTGAAATGAACAAGCTCTTCTTTTATTATAATCATCGCCTGATTCTCATCATTTGTTAGTTTCTTCTTCTTCTATTTTGTTGTTGTTTATTAACAATTTTTTTGAGAAGATGTTCAAGTGTGTTATACCACTGTTAAAGAGATCACTGTCGTCCACAGTAGATTTCTTTTGGGAATTGTTTGCAATGCACTTGTTAGAAAAAGACTGTATTTAAGTTTACATGACGACGAGCATGCTACGTATAGGGGAAAGTTGTTGGCCAGAGATGCATCTCAGCATAAATTTAAGGATGCCAGAATTCATAACCCTCAAGCCCACCCTACCCCCAGCAATGACTCTCTCACCCCATGTGTGTTCTTCTTCACTGGTTCTCTGCCAATTCTGCTCAGCAGTTTTCATTCAGGACCCAACTTCAGGACCCAACAAATTTGTTTCGCTTAGCAGAAGTTAACAGGGAACCAGACCAAGCAACAGTTTCATCTGGTAACCCTTTGTTGCTAAGCAAGGTCTTTCTTTGCTATTTAGCTGATTTGTTTGCCAAACATTGAAACACATTTAAGGCCAAATAAAAAAAAAAAACAGTTGATCGTCCTGATTTTTCCAAAAAGAGGAGGAGGAGGGCCTTTTTATTTTTTATTTTTTTATTTTTTTCCAAGATGGCCGCCAAGTATTTCAATTCAAACAGGCCACCAATTCTTCAGTTTGAAATCACCGCTAACTTTCTTTATATCTATTTGTTGCATGAGGTAAGTTTACATCAAAAATTAAAATATATATGTCAAGGGTGGATTAAAAATACAAACAATTATTTTTTTATTATTATTTTTTTTTTTTAGGAAAAAAAAAAAAAAAAAAAAGAAAAGATGCGGCCTCAAAAAAGGATGCGGGCGGGGACGATCAACTGCTATTTTTTTTACTTGGCCTAACACATTGAAAAAGACCACAGGTATAATAATATATAAACGGTTTTATCACATGTGAAATTTGAATCCAGTATTTGAGAATATTTGGCCTAGACAAACAAGGAAATGAAATTCACCATTGCGTTTACAGTAGTTGAGTTGTTTGTGTTTGTACACTGGTTGTGTTACTACAACTTTGTATTGTATCTACCTGTATATTACACATGAATGTCAACACTGCATAGTTTGACTGTTTTTCATGTGGACTACATATTGTACATGTAGTGCTTACATAAGGCAAGAATTAAGGATGCATGCTGTAGTGCACTTTGTGCTCTGACTTGTGTCTTCACTTCTTCTTTTTTGTCTTTTTTTTCCAGAGTAATTTTCTAGTCCAGTTGTTTGTATTAGCACAGTATCGTTTCCCTCATTGAAAGGCCAATCAATCCAATGAAATAAGGGAAGGAGGTGGAGATGTACCAGGTCAGCCTCTCAGCCCAAGAGCGTTTATCGAGTATTTTTATTTGCAAAAGGTCAAAGGGTATTAATCAGCCAGCAGGTGTGTTTAGGTATAAACCCTGGGGCTGGCCGCAGCTGACTACACGTTTGTCTCTGTGGTGCTTAGGCTTTGGGAACCACGGTGAAAATTTGTTTTGATTGGTGCTTGAGAAAGCGATTGAATCATGCGGAGTCCGTCTTTGTTGCCACCCCCCCCCCCCCTCTCCTTTCATCTTTAAAGGCCAAGGGGCATGGGTCAGCAGCAGGGCACCGGTGGGTTGTCCCTGTGTTACGCTGTGGGAGGATTTAGCTGGTAGCTGGGGTGTTGAGACTGGTGACCTGGCAGGGTTTGGGGGTGGTTTATTTAATGTAGGCCTTGTTGTTTTTTGTTGGAGTGGTGAAGCAGTTGGTTTCTCACTTAAATTTTTAAATTTAGAAATTAAACAAAGATTTGACTCATATGCCTTAGCAATTGAAACATACTGTGGTTGACTTAAATATTATTTTTTTTGTTCCCCTTTTGATTTAAATAGCTTTGATTTTTGTCTTCTTTTATTACATGTACTTCCAAACTCAAATGTGAGAGGTCTCTAAACCTGAAGGGGCATGAAGGTTTCCCAGAAGCAAACCAATTTGATTATGAAACATTTTGCACGAACAACCTTTTCTGGCTTTTTACCTTTGAGCAAATTGTGGAAACCTGCCTCTTGGGGTTTTGGGATTTTTTTTTCTCTGTTTCTTTATTTGTATTATTATTATATTTTTTTGTTCTGTCTCTCCTTGGTGGGGGTGTATTGCTGCTAGTTGTTGTGTCTGTGCAACTGCTGTCTAGCCATCTCGGTTAAAGTAAAAAAGAACTGTCCCGTTTGTTCGAGCCAGGGTTGATGGGGTACAAGTCTGAGTGGATCCCCCAGGGGCACTCGGCACACATTGTCAATTGCCAATTGCTTGTTTATTGGGGGTATGGGACACCATTTTCAAGGAGGGTTGCGTATAATCTGGATGGGGGGAAAAAGGAGGGCTTTCCGTTCGAGAAGTTGGGTTGCGGAAGACCTACTGTAGGAACTGTCCAAAGTTGTTAATGTTTTCACGGTTAATATGATACAGGATTTGCCCTCTTACATTTTTAGGGTGGCTGGCCAGCAGGACCAGTTAGCTTGTAATTTTACTAGTCGATCAGCTTGTTTCACTAGTCAATATTTCAAATGAACTTTAGCCAGTCGGATCACTTGGAATGAATTCCATGCTTTATTTTAGCATGGGTCCCGTGCTTTATTTTAGCATGGGTCCCGTGCTTTATTTTAGCATGGGTCCCGTGCTTTATTTTAGCAGGTGCCCCGTGCTTTATTTTAGCATGGGTGTGAATTGTTACAAATTGCACTTTGAGTGAAAGGGCAACTACATATGTTTGGACTGCCCAAGGTCCCTAGTGAAATCGTCTCAATCATTAATCCCTGCCATTTGAAGGCTGCTCTCCGAACCAACATATATTGCACCAGTTATAAAAATGTCAACGTACATGCTACAAATAAGTCTTCCTCAAAATTCCCCCAAGAAAGACCTGAGCACTCATAATTTGCTCAAATTTGTCATTAGCTCACATGAATTGTGACTGAACATACATTGCCAAACCAAGCAATAAAAAAATGTTATCAATGGATTGATTACATAATCAAAGCATATTGAATGTTTACTTAAAGGTATTATACAGGATTGGTAGAGCTGACAAAACAATCACAGACAGTGTTCATGTTTTGTGTAATCAACCACATACATGAAATAACAAACCTGTGAAAATTTGAGCTCAATTGGTCATCGAGGTTACGAGAAAATAGTGAAAAGAGACCTTATGTGTTTTCTGTTTTTCAAACATCGAGTTTATTATCGCGCGCGATAAAAACTATTGTTTTACTCATTTCTCAGAAACGATAGCATTTTAGGCAAAAATATTTTAAGGGAACCTTTTCTACCATTACTTACTTTACATCATGTAAGTTATGTGTGAATCTGTGAACATTTTTGTTTGTCGATCTTACCAATAGTGTACAGGGCACTCCTTGCATACATACAGTGTGTTTGCAGTTCCTGCAGATGTCAGTGTACATTATAAACCTATTGCACTGCAGGATTCTTCCCAGGTTTCTGAATCCGAATTGTTGAAGTTTTGCCTGAGCATGCTGCACTGAAACATGTTCACATCATTAGACCTATCGACAACAATCACATGTTATTAGTTCTACATATCACAGTAATTGCTTTGCTTTTGTTGCTCCAAGCCCATCTGTGCCCAATTTCATAGAGCTGCTTAAACAAGCAGAAAATATTGCTTAACTTTTTCATGCTCAGCAAAAATGAGCAGAATACCAGTCACAAATGGTACATAAGACATGGTAGGTTGGCTGATAGCCTTTTTCTGTTAAGCATAATTTGGTTGTGCTTAGCATCTTTTTGTGCTTAAGCAGCTCTATGAAATTAGGCCCTGGAAGTATTGTATTGTTTTGTATTGTTCTGACGGCAATTAATACATAGTATTAATAGTACTAATGATCTCAGATTATTATTTTATTTTTTATTTAAAAAAATATATTTTTTTTAGAATACCCTCTGTGCAATCCGTGATGTGTGTGTTATGAATGACCAGGAAGCAACATAAATTAATTCCCTGGTTTTGTTCAAACCGGACATACACTTTTACTGGCAGGAAGTTCCCTATTCAACACAGCGGTGTCACTTTGAACATGCACAACAAATGTGTGATACTGATAGTAAGCTATACTCCTACCCAATCCCACCCAACAGGATGGTGTGCTGTATGTACATATTATGCATGCAGCTGTAGATCATATTGATTGTAGTTAATGCATTGCTGTGATTGACCCCTAAGTGCTACACATCATTTGAATAAATTTACATAAATTATGCGGATTGTACCATGTAGGTCTGGAGGGGTTCAAGATTGAATAGTATGTTATATATTGTTTAAAACGGTATAGCATAAAACTGTTGGGTCCAACAGATGTACATTAATATTGATTTGTTTTCCTTGATTGAACAATCATATGATAAGAGATGGAAACATCAACTGTCCTGACAGAACTAATATGCAGTACAGTCGGTGACTTGTAACCCTAAAATATGTGACTTTTCGTTTGATTTTTGTATTTATTTTTATTTGTTTTGCCTTAATTACTTGAGCAAACAAGAAGCTAGTACTAGTAGTAGTGAACTACAGCTAGAGATAAAATGTGAGCAGGGGCATGTTTATATGCGGGGCATGTTTATATGCATATTATATGAATTCTTTATTTGAAAAACTGGCCTGATTGGGCTACAGCGACAGAAGCAGGTAGTGAGTTCCAAAGCCTGGCCAGGATGATATGAAGGATCTCTGACAATAGACGTGGGGGATTTTGGGATGATGAGAGTATTTTGATGTTGTGTACATGAATGCCTAGTAGAGCGGCGTGCTGTTTGCAGAGGAAGTACAGTATGAGACTGTCTAGTGGTTGGGGTAAAAGAGAGCATCAAATTTATTTGAAAACTGTTAAGCCAGCAACTCATCTAAAAACTAGACATGGGTTTGTTACGAATAAACACTGGGGTTTCGGCTTTGACAAAATGTATTGTTTTTCCTACTTTTGTAGCGAGATCTGGAAATTGTTGTGTGAAAAGCTTACCGTTCACGCACGGTTCCGAAATTACATTCTCATTGCCAAACTATTTATCGGATCGGATTGGCCATACAGCTCAAGTCCATCCGGACACCGAATCCCCAAACAAAAGAGGGCGCTATACAAGTTCACCATGAGGATCCGAACACCGAATCTCCAAACGCAAGAGGGCGCTATACAAGTTCACCATGAGGATCCGAACACCGAATCCCCAAACGCAAGAGGGCGCTATACAAGTTCACCATGAATGGAAGGTCCGACCAAAGTAGGTCAGAACGATAGCGCGTTGCACTGTGTGTGTGGCCGCCTGTGAGCTATGGGCTTTCATGTACTATGAACAGGGGACCGTATGCTATGTACAGTGTCTTTTACGTGCGATCACACACAGGGCAATCGTGCAATTGTTTCAAAAATGCGATTTTAAATCGGTAATATCGTCAAGAAAGAAACAAAAAACACTCAAAACAACTGCTGATGGATCAAAGTTAGATCACATGCTTTCATTTGATGTATTGTTTGTGTCTTTTAAGACTAGTTCCTGAGATCAAGTGATGACAAATTTCATGTGTAAATGCTATGGAGAATTTTCGGAAAGAAGTAAATGAAAAAAAAGAACAAAATCTCGACGGAAACAAAGGTGGTTTCGGCGGATAGCCGAAACCCCCAAATATCACCATCATCATAACCCATAAATTAATTATATCGCCATCATTTACTGAGCACACACACACACACGCACGCACCATCCATTCCCATTCAACCACGGTGTACATATGCAGCATTCATCATCTGCTTGGATGGACACTCACATAATGACAACAATTCTCCCTTCTATTTTGTATTATTATTTTTTTTTTATACCAAAGGTCAGCTCACTATGCTGCCCTCATTATGCGCTTCTTCTAGCGAAACACGCAGCGGCACAAGGGTATTAATAATAGTGTGTTACGGCCCATGATAATCTTTAGATCACCGGCTTGTTTCAATGCTGAAGTTATTTGGCACATGTTAATATGAGTCACGGAGATTGCCAAAGGCACAAAGACAACAGAGGGGGAGCGTAATGAATATTTTTATTTTTTCTAATCCAAAATCCTTCATAGTAGTGTAAAATAAGCTGGAGGCTTTGGGGTTTGGAGGGGGTTGTTTTGGGTTATGGCCAGGTTTTATTATTTGTTTTCATTTATTTATTATTTAGTTTATTTATTTAGGTTGGGGTTTTTTTCAGATTGCAAATTGAACTAATAATTTCTTAAATTTTTCAGAAAACAATTTTGTTTTCAAATTGGGTTAGATTTTGTCCCCCTAATTTCAGGTTTTTGGTCTGTTTCAGTGAACTCTTTTTTATTTATCGTTTTTCACCTTCGGGTTTTCCTGAAAGAAGTAAAACAAAATATTATTTACAAAAACAATTTGCATGTATTATAAAAATAAATAATGTGATTCAAGTGTTAAAAAAATCAAATTTGTTACAAAATATCAATAATTAAGAAACCAGATAGACTATTATTAAGAAACAATTCATTTGTTGTTCTGGAAAACCTTCCCACATTCTTGACCGATTAACACACACAAAAATTATTTCAATCAATTATTTGTGCATAATAAGAACCAACAAGTTTCAATTGTATATATAAAATCAACAATTTAGAAACGAACCTATTTAGTAAACAACCACTTTGTTCAGGAACACCTTTACCGCATTCTTGACCATTTGACACAAGATAATCCTTTACTTATTGACTACCTTGAGTGGAGGATCGGATTCACCTACGCATTTTGCCTCGTAGAGTCGATTCCCTCAAGGCCTTCTTAAAAAAGATAGCAGGTGATTGCTGGAGAGACGAGCGCGCACACACAAACTATTACTCCTTTTACTCTTTTCACCCCCTTGCCAAAACCCTTTGCCATTTCCAATTCCGTCATGATCTGTCAATAAACTACCTCCTCGGATTCTCCACTCCCTTTTTTTTTTTTCTTTCTCTCTCTTCTTCTTCTCCATGCCTGTCCACATTTTAATATCAGTACGTACTTCGTTGGAGATTTAGCGACACATTATCGATGATATTAATTGGAATTCATGGAGGCTTAATGCGAAACCCGAGCGTGATCTTGGAATTAAAGAGTGGAGAGTGTGGTGGATTGAGTGGTTGTGCCACCGAAGCATTTGAATTAAGGATTTATATCTGTTGAGCTGGATAATATTATGTTGCAGTTGTTATGGGTTTTGAGTTTTTTTATTTAGAATCCAACTGGCCTTACAGAAACAGAATGCAGGAATTTTAAATAATCAAAAACAATTAGATTTAGTTGATTATTAAATTTCCAATCATTTAAGACAGATACTGCAGGATTTGTAAATATAAAAAACAAAACGATTAGATTTCAATCGGAAAGCTCTGTTTTTATGAAATTTCCTACCATCAGCGATCCATCAGAGAAACTGACTTCCGTCTCAATTACTGTCAATGTTAAGGAAATAGCATTTGAAGACCCCACAAATCACCTTTACTTACATATTGTCGGCAATCAAAATGAGCGTGCAAAAAGAAAAACCGACAAAACAGAAACCTTTTTTGTGTCTTTTCTCTTCTTTTTTTCCCCCCCACTAAAACATGATTAACCATTGTTAGATCTGGATCCCAGCTTCAGACTTTTTTGTAAGCCATGACTCTCCCCCCCAATAATTCACAGAAATTCTGTTTAGTGCATGAAGACCTTCAGTTAAGATATTTGATGTCTGACTGCGTCTTAAGTGAGCTCATTTTTTTAGCCAGTCCCTGAAGATGTACATGTCTGCCATTCCAGGAATTTTCTCTTAAATCATTAAAAGATTAGGGTCTGCGTGTCATGTTGCAACTCTGGAAATGTACTTGAAATGTACGTCAGATGGCCGGAGCACAACTGTTCGGTCAGAGCCTTGGGCAAGCAATGCTTTAAATTCTGAACTGTTGAGCTTTGGAATATACCCTTATCATGCTGCCCACCATCTTGGTCATGATCCTTGTATACAATAGCATTAATGAATGCTAATATTTATCTTGCAAAAAGGAACCAGACTATTTCTCCTCCCAGCCTCGGTTTGGGTACATAGATTTGAATGAGATTAAATCAAGATGGCTGCATTATGATAAACAAAGGTTTATAGGCTCCCAAACTGGTCACAAAATGCAACATTGAGAACCAGCAATCCTTTTGCTTTATTTTGTAAACCCACCTGAAGCACCCTAATCCTGGTGAAACTTTGTAAACATTCTTTTTCACTTGCTTGCTTTCCTTAAAATTGTTGACTTGTATATTCTGTTTCATGCCTTTTTTGATTGTTTACTTTTCCTGGATATTTCTCTTGCAAAAGCACTTTGATGCTGAGTGTAGAAGTGCTCAACATGACAGTTTATTATGAATTTTTCAACTAAATGTCTTCTCTGCTTTTGTCTTTCCATGCAGAATGGCCCTGTGGAGAATCACAACTCACCAACCACCACCCTTCCAATGCACAACAGTACCGCCCCAGACTTCACCAAACAGGACCCCTCCGGCCAGCCCGCTCCCAACATGAACTGGCCCCCTGCCCCTCCCCTGGTGAACGGGTTCAGCGGGACCGAAGGCTACCCCAAAATGAACCACTTCCCTCAAACTGAGCTGACAAAACCCAACGTAGGGGACAGGTTAGGGGAAGGGCGGAGGGATCCAAAGGAGGCGGGGAGCGATGGACCCCAGGTGAAGAAAGAGCCTGGGGAGCCGATGGGTATTCCGGTACCCGCCCACCCACTCCATCACCACCACCCTCATGCAAAGTACGCCTATGCTGCAGCTGCAAAGCCAGACAATGCAATGACCAACCCGACATCAGGGAAGGGTCCCAGTTACCCAGTGGCACCCATCACCGCATCCAGTAAGCCCACGGGGAGCCCGTCGCCACCCATGCATGGACATTACTTTGACAAAAAGCTCCAGATGCAGAATACAGCCGCCAAGGAAGCACCACCCATGCTGAACAGCAGTCACCCCCGTCCGACCAGCCTACAGTCCTACCCATCTTCCTTCACCTTCCCAACACTTGGATCTTCCAAGCAAGCCGAGTCAGCAGCTACCATCAATCACATTCAGGACAGGGGTACACCTGACCACAAAGGTAACAGCATCACCCCAGTGTTATCGCAGTCCCCCTCCATGGAGAGAAAAGCGCTTTCTCCTGCAGACGCTGCCGAATCCCTTCTCTCCCTAAGTTCCTCCATATCAGCAAGGCACTTTCCCTTCCCACCCACGCACTTCTCAGGGAATCACGAACCCCGGCTGCACGAACAGCGCCCCCACGAAAAGCGCTCACTACCAAGCTTCCTTCCCAGTAGCGGACCGTCCTCGGAATCCCCATCGCCATCAGTCTCGGCGGCTCAGACGCACACAAAGTCCGAGCCGTCTGAGAAGAAGCACAAATCCGAGAAGTCTCACAAGTCAGACTCAAAATCAAAGTCGGAATCCAAGCTGCCCAAGATGGAGCAGAGTAGACTCGGGGTGACGTTACCTCCGATATCCATGTGCACCGGCGCCTTCCCAGGCATGCCGGTACCTGGAGTCATGCCAGCAACCTCGCAGAGTGGTATATCAGCCTCTGCCGGAATGAAATCCACCGGTAGGTCACTCTTCCCTCTGCCCAGCCAAACGCTGTTGGCATCCTCAACGAAGCACACGACCAGCGCAGAGAAGGTGGAGAGCAAACCCACGGAAAAGGATTTGACGCCGCGAAAGTTGACACCGGCAGAGTTGCACCGTAAGATGCTGGAGGATGACATGAAGGAGGAGATGCCCGACTGTGGATGCTTAGGTGAGTTCTTTATACACTCTCTGGACATTCTATTGTCATCTTATTTTGTTGACAAGACACCCTTGAAGGTAGGGTCATTGATTGGTAAACACTCCTCAAAAATAATGACCAGAAAAACGTACTTGGTGGGAAGCACTGCGACTTCTGAAAGTATAAACTACTTGGGGGAAAAAAAACTCTCTTTGAAGTAATATGGTTTGGATAATTTTTCACCCAAAAACATTTTGAGTTTGGGAAAGGTTCTTGCATGAATCATTTCTCCGATTTCTGTGGGTTGGTGTCCGGTCGCAAATGCTGCAGCCAGAGATGCGGTTGGTACCCGCTGTCACCTCGCTAAAATGTGGATGGATTCAAACTTCTTGTGTTTCCATAAATCAGCATCGTGTTGAAAAAAAACAAAAAACTTTGACCCTACCTGTAAAGCCATTCCCAGTTCCATTGGAGGTATTTTAGAAATGGTTGGTTTAGCTATGATAAAGTAAAATGCATCAAACTCAAGCAAAACTTGGGGAAGAGCTTTGATGGATTTGTTATTGGTTCTACATGTATGATGTACATGCTTTCTAGATATACCTGTTTTGAAACCTAAATTTACAGCTGTGTCACTAAAGTAAAATTGTGTTCTTAATGCTACACAGAGAACGACCGTGATGAAGCACCATACTACACACATCTTGGATCAGGACGGTCAGTTCAAGCCATCAGAGAACTCGTTGAGAAGAGGTAGGTAACCTTGTCTCATCGCCCTCTCTCTCCCCCTCTCTCTCCCCCTCTCTCTCACTCTTTTTTTTGTGATGGGAAAGTCAGTGCGTCTTTAGTTTTTATACCGATGTGAACAAAGTCATGCAGGGATTCCCCCCAAAAAGTAAAATTTGTCGAATTGGTAGTGAGATAAGTCTCATCAATTTGAGCTGTGTACTTTTTTGGGAGACGAGCAGGGAACAGTGCTGCAATCTTATCCCGCATCTTGTTCTTCTCAGAACCAAAATATTTACTGAAACTTGTGTAAGCTCTT
Organism: Leptasterias polaris; assembly: GCA_037783415.1. Taxonomy (NCBI): domain Eukaryota; kingdom Metazoa; phylum Echinodermata; class Asteroidea; order Forcipulatida; family Asteriidae; genus Leptasterias; species Leptasterias polaris. The sequence continues at coordinate 1,817,438 of JAZGTN010000153.1, read as the reverse complement.
GAAAGAACTGTTAGTGAGATGAGTCTCAACAAGTTGAACAGTGTACTTTCTTGAAGATGAGCAGAACACACTGTGCAAATCGTATCTCATCTCTCGTTCTTCTCGGAGCCAAAATAATCACTTAGAATTGTAGTTTTTGAAAGAACTGGTAGTGAAAGACACTAGTCTCGGCATCTTGAGCAGTGTATTTTTTTTTCTTCTCAGAACCATCAGATTTTTCTTGAAGAGATAACTATTTTGGTTGTCACCAGAAAAGTAGTTTTCTGCTTGATGTGTGTACGCCATGTTGGAATCAAGTATCTTCAGCTATGGCTGTGGCTGTTGATTGAAGCCACATGTAGACATTTTAATGTAGCCAGAGCCAGATTGCTGTCCAGGATGCTTTGAACAATATCCTTCATTTGTTATCGATTTGGTTTTGTCTACAGGTATGGACACAAGGGTAGCTGCATTCGAATGGAGAAGCTGGTCTTCTCTGGAAAGGAAGGCAAGAGCGGTGCTGGATGTCCCATCGCTAAGTGGGTAAGACGGAAAACCTGTATAAATCACTGGTCTACAATGAAGATACTTGGAATGTTTTACAACTCAGTGGAAGTTTTCTTCCTCTCCTGTCCAGGGACACATTTCATAGAGCAGCTTTAAGCAGACATTTATGCTTAAAAATGTTACTGCTAAGCAAAGCTAAGCAGGAAACCAGTTGCAAACTGTACATATGACATAGTGTTTTAGCAGGTAACCTTTAACTGGTTAGCACAATTGCTTTGAACTTCATAAGCTACTTTTTGTGCTTAATTAGCTCTATGAAATTTGGCCCCAGTCTATGCCTAGTTGCCTATTAAATATCGCCCAAATAAGTACCCTTTGCACAAGCAATGTGGACCTGCATTTTTAAGATTGAAGTGAGGTCAAATTTGTTGCGCTGATTCGATATGACCCTGTTGCCACAATAGACTGTGCAACTCTAGCTTTGTGGAATTGATCACTGAAATGTCTTTCAGAATGTTGGCAGGTCATGAATGTTGCCACAGCAGTACCAAAGTAGACCTTCATAAAGCCATTTTGAGATATGGTGGCGGAATATTAAGACATTAACTTGGTTCGGGTAAATTTGTCTGGATACACCCAAACCAAACAGTGCACTCCATAGTGTCCACCATATCTAAAAGGGCTATTTGAGCTCAGAAGTGACTGACATGACAGTTCTCTCTCCCAGAATTGTAAAGAGAGAGAAAGAGAGAGTGGATCTTCCAGAGAAAGATAAACATTGATGAGACTATTTCTTGATTTTAGTTTTCCTTGTTTTTAAATTCCAGATCCTCAGGCGTTCGGGCCCAGAGGAGAAGATCCTGGTCCTGGTGCGGAATCGTCCCGGCCATCATTGCGAGACGGCCTACATCGTCATCGCACTCGTCGCGTGGGAGGGCTGCGTGAGGAAGGAGGCCGATGACGTGTATGACCTCCTGACGCGTATGCTACCCAACGGGGCGATCCCGACGGTACGGAGATGTGCTGTCAATGAAGAGTAAGTCTTTAATTTCTATGTTTTGATGGAAAAACAGCACTCTACCCAATCTTAAAAACGGTGCAAGTCTTGTACATATTCAAACTTTTGGGGGGAACATTTGGCCACAAAGGTGAAAGGCAGGGAAAAACACCAACCTGGTTCTCACATGCATTAACAAAATCTCAAAAGTTGGGCACATTCTAGGCACAAAAGAATGTTGGGTGCACACGCTCGCAGTCCATGGACAGCCAGAACGTTCTGCTGGACCGCATCATTGTGTCGGAAGTACGGGAACAATTCTACACAAGTGATTATGCACGCTAAAATTTTAAATGATCTAATGGAACGCTCTACAGAATGGTCCGTGAGCACATGCTGAAATATTTATCCATTCGAATTAGAACATTCAGAAATTTGAGAATGTTAATGCCCGTTTTTATTATTGTTTTTATTCAAATTGCATTTTGTATTCCAGGGAATGATTTGAAAATAACGAAATAACTGGTTTTTAGGTGGCAAGTGATATTATTTTTTGTAGCATTTTGCTCAGCTATACAAGGGAAATCATACAATTATAATATAATAACAACTTTTGACTCGGTGATGAACAAATTAACCATTTTATTTATGCCACATGCCATTTTATTTTATTTATTTATTTATTTATTTGTTTTTATTTTGTTGTCATCCTCTAGGAGAACATGTGCCTGCCAGGGGTTTGACCCTGAGTCTTGCGGAGCGTCGTTCTCGTTTGGTTGTTCCTGGTCCATGTACTACAACAGCTGCAAGTTTGCTCGCAGCAAGACGCCAAAGAAGTTCAAGCTGCAAGACAACAATGACTCGGACAAGGTACGACTGACGATGAGTTAGCGTGCGAATCCAACATTTCCTTTTAAGATTCATGAGCCATGTTGTGGCCAAACGCGAAACTATTCTGCATTTACAAAAATGTGTAATAATGGTGAAAAATTAACCCAAGGGCTGATTTGAGGTTTCCATTTTTATGAGTTGGTTTCTGAATGTTCAATCCCAACACTGGATTTATTATAAAAGAATGAAGACAGGGAACTAGCCTGGGCTTGTAAATGTTGACATAGGCGCAGCGTTCTTAACAATCTACTTAATCGCTTCTGTTATCTGGTTTTGTTTTTCAGGAGGAAGTACTTGAGCATACATTGCAGCGATTAGCCACAGATGTTTCACCGCTATACAGACAGATAGCACCTGATTCCTACAATAACCAGGTATGTGTCCAATGTATTCACTTAATATCACTTTGGTTTTAGCCCTACACCGATGTGTGATACTTGAGCGCTGTGTACTCGCTGCTTTCCCAAATCCCGGAGCTGGGATTCAAATTCAGGACCCTCGCATTCTAGAGCAAAATTTCCTATCCTTATACTGTTTTTACATGTACTATATTCAATTACACCATTTGGCTCCTTTTATTGTGCTCACAACTTTGAATGGTTGATTGTTCTCTCCTTCACATTTGTATTCCTAATAATTCGGTATTTTCACCAATGGATTTATTTGTTCACTCACTGTGCATTGTTCTTCATATTGCTGGTTGTATTTCTCTTGAATTTTGATTATCTCAAATTACATTTTCTTTGTTGTGTATGGTGTAAAATAGTACTCTGTCTGTTAAAACTCAATTTTAAATGGTACAGTTAGGCTTGAATTGAGGGTGTATTTTTAGATTTTTTTACTTTTGTCTACGCTTGTTTTTTACGGTTTTTGTTCTTGTCTTATTTGTATGTATATTCTTAGCATTGTATTTGTTCTTATTTTAAGGCACATTTGATCATTTTTAATATGGAAAACGCCTGGTATAAATAAGTAACATTATTGTTATTATTTATTATTATTATTGATTACCTGGAGGCCATCGCCTCTGTTTCCCCTAGTCTTGGCCTTGATTCCCCTTCAATTTTGTTTGTGCCTGCGGGAAGCTTTGGTGCGACTCTTTTGTAAACATGGTCTAAAAAGCTATGTTTTTTGCAAATGTAGAATACTGGTGTTTTTCTAGTAGATCGGGTATTAAACGCCTTGATCACATATTCAGGAATCTTTAGTACGTGCCCCAAATGTGAAGGGAAGGACAATTCGCTTTTAAACCAACCCCTTGATGAAAAAAGTTCACTAGCTTGTTTTTTTTCATCAAAATGGATGGTAACCAGTTTACTTTTTTTTGTTTTACCGCCAGAAACTAGTTGTAAAATTCTTCATGCAAGAAAGCTTCAAAATAACAAATAATTTCTTCCATTTATCTCAGGTTTTGTTTGAGAAGCAAGGATCAGAATGCCGTCTGGGAATGCGTGAGGGGCGGCCGTTCTCCGGTGTCACATCGTGCATGGACTTCTGCGCTCATGCCCACCGGGATCAACAAAACATGAACAACGGCTGCACAGTGGTAAGTTTTTTTTGCTTGACGAAGTCTTCTGTCCCCAGGAGACCTCCTTGTGATCTGGGTCCAATTTCTAGCTAAGCACAACAAAATTATGCTTACCAGAAAAAGGTTACCAGCTAAAAAACCATTTCACGTGCAGCATCTGTGACCGGTATCCCGCTTATTGTTGCTTAGCAGAAACTTTTTAAGCATTTGTTTCTGCTTTAAGCAGCTCTATGAAATTGGGCTCAGTAGAAATATGTTGTGTCTCCATACATAACGCTTTGGTTGTGCGCAAGCATTGTATCTGGGTTAAAATGTACCGAATGTACAAGGAAAACTTGTGGCACGGAGATGCACGGAGCCCCAGTCGTTCAAGCTACGACATCACCACAAAATCGAGATACAACATTGCAGTGACAAAATGAAACTTTGAATCGTTGAAACTTTGCCGTGGCTCGAGTGCAGCAAGGTTGTAACTTGGTTCCGGAAAAAAAAGGTTTTGTGTTTTAATCTCACACCATTGGTTTTGTCCTTGTGATTCATTCACTTTAACGAAGAAATTAGCTTGCTATGGCCACGAAAGAAACTTATGACTACACTGATGTTAATGCTCAATATACCATGACCCTTTACGGCAAGTAGACAACAGAGGCAAATTGCTTCCGTTGCCCCTGGTCATTGCCTTGGTGCCCCCATGGCGGTGCCTTTTTACTGAGGGAGAACTTACTTGTCAGGCCTGCGCATTGATACAGGGAAAAATACTATTTTTAAATTTTTTTTATATATATTTTTTTTTTTTTCGAAAAACCGGCAAGGTTTAGAGTTGAGGAGATTGTACTGACAGTGCAAAAACGTTGTATCATGGTTTTGCGAAAAACACTGCATCTCGCACAAAAATACTCCGTGCAAAAATTTTATATCTCGGCGCGCACTTGTTTTGTGTTTAATTTAGGCGAGATACATTGTTTTGACAATTTTAAACTCGTGCAGAATGTAAGTGATATTTCAGCAGATATACGTTTTTGCACAGGCAGGAGGAATTCACATATTTTCTTTACTTCACGTATTTTCTAAAGTCATGTCAATCAAAAATTAGACTTTAAAAGATCTGACTGCAGGAAGCTGACCAAAATGTGAATGATCCATTTCTTTGTGCTGCAGGTGGTAACATTAACGAAATCGGAGATCCGTGACAGACTGCCTGACCCTGGCGACGAGCAGCTGCACGTGCTGCCCCTTTATTACCTGGACAACACCGACGAGTACGGCAGTGTGGAAGCTCAACAAGAGAAGGTGAGACGCAATGCCATCGAAGTCTTGACACACTATCGTCACAAAGCAAGGATGAGGCCGAAGCAGGACCCCGTCATTCCAAAGGGGGCGCAGGTCCGCGGCAATCGGCACAGTCACGGTGATAAGAACAGCCCGAGCAGGGGGAAGGGTGCGGCAGCAGCTGCGGCAGCCGCTGCTGCTGCAGCTGCAGCTGCAAGGTCAGCGACACCTCAGAGTAACAACCACCAAAGTAATCACAGTGCGAGTTCTAACTTCACTCCGACGAAGGAAGCCGCTGAGGGGAAGAGTTCGGGGAAGTCGAGCAAAGAGGCGGCAGTAGCGGCAGCAACAGCGGCAGCAACATCGTCAGCTGTTCAGATCATGCAGATTCCCCCACATCTGTGGTCACACTACCAGCAGAGTGTCGAGCAGGTCCGGGCAGCATGGCCCGGGGTGGAGATGACGCCTAGTGGGCTGGCCGCTGCGGCAGGACTGAGGCCTGAGATGCACGGCATACACCCTATGATGTATGAGAGTATGCAGCGGGAAGCCATGCAAATGAACGCTGCTGCAGCTCAGGCAGCTCAGGCTGCCCAGGCAGCTGCGATGCATCCTGACTGGGCACGGATGTACCCACACCAGGCGAGGATGTTCTTACCCCAGTATGCCCATCCGGGCATGGTTGGGCTAGCAACTCACGAGCAGCTCCAACAGAACCCTGCTCTGGCACGCTTCATGAGCCAGTATGCCAACGACCCATACATGGCAGGTGTAGCACATGCCTACATGAGATATCCCCACTATGGCCAACTTTCAATGGAGGATGTAAAACCAGATATGAACCAATTAGGGAACTTAATGAAGCAAGGCAGGAGTGAGCGAGATGCCTTGTACAGTGCGTATGGTATGAAGTATGCCCCACAGCATCCCGCTGCAGCCGCAGCAGCTGCTGCGGCTGCTGCAGCATATGGTAGTTCACGGGCAGATCAATTGGACATGAGTAGAGACCACCATACACCACGACCAAATGCAGCCACCTCGTCAGCAGACTCCAAATATTCACAAAATCTAATGTCCAACGGTCTCAGGCAGGACCTTGGGCATCATCCAACCACCACCCACTCTGGTCCCAAAGACAGCATTTGGAGGCCCCCAGTCTTTCAGAACAGCCCCTCCCGGGAAAGCACCCCATCCCAGGAGCACCACTCCTACCCCAGCCAGGGGACCCCTCCGTTTGGTTCCGCATTCCACGAGCGGGGCAAGTCCTCAAGTGATCCAAGAAGTGCATTCCCGCAGGAGGGCAGTCACCAACATCGAGACTATCCCAACTTTAGTCACCGTGAGGGCGGGCAAGCTTCGCAGGGCCGACAGCACGACACACAAAGGAATTCATCGGACAGCCACAAATATGCAATGTACCAGCAGCAGCAGCAGCAGCAGCAACAGCAGCAGCAAGGTCACCAGGACCACAATAGTGCCCGCCGTGATCTCTCCCAGAGCTATCCGACCCACGATACCAAGCCTTACCCAAGGTTACATGAAGCATCGTCTTCATCCTCCTCCCAACAACAGCAACAGCCCGAGAAGACAAAGACAATAGCGGAGCATCTCCGGATGATGGAAACAGTGGGTTCTAACCCAGGCACCCCAGTTCCAGTTGCCTCGGCTCTTCTACCTCAGACCTCTCCAAAACAGGAAGAACCCCAAGAAGTGGAGTGCACCTCAGACAGTGAAGAGTGCTTCCGAGACCCAACAATCGGAGGGGTGGCTATCGCTCTCACTCACGGCTCGGTCCTCTTTGAAGTGGCAAAGCGGGAGCTCCACGCTACCACCTCACTCCAGAGGCCGCTGCGACAGCATCCGACCCGTATCAGCCTGGTCTTCTACCAACACAAGCACATGAACTTCCGTCACCATGGGCTGGAGGAGTACGAGCGTAAGATGCAGGCCCGGCAGGAAGAAGCCGAGGAAGCGGCGCGTCTCAACGGGGAGACCCCGCCTCCCCGTAAAGGTCGCAAGCGGCGCCTCTCCAACAGTGACGACACTGTGATTCCAGACAAGACCAAGATCAAGTACACCACGGAGTCCAAGAAGGTACCAACGAAGCGTGCCCACACGCCGTTCACAAGCACAGTCACCACCCTGACATCAACAGCTTTTCCGACCGTCACGGGACCATACCAGAAGTGGGTATAGATCGCTGAAATGGTATAAAATAATTCTCTCTGTTAGTTCACACAGTGGAATAATTATTCAGCCTTCCCCTATGCACTACCTTGCAAATGTATTGCTATGCATTTTAAACCTGAGTTCACCCCTATTGGAAATTAAATTTATAGTTATATATCAGATTTTAGTTATTTGCAAAGAAAACAAGACTCCAATAATGAGAATGCCAATTCAGCTTCCTCAATTTTCACGCTAAGGTGATTCAGAAACAATTCGAGGGCCTCATTCCGACTGTTTGCCAACTTAATCCATCTATATATTCGACATCATAAAGAATTCTTAATCTTCAGGTCAAAACACAACTCGCCATTTTTATATCAAATTTTCATACCTCAAAGTTGAAAAGATAAAGTACTCTTTTGGTGCTATGTTGTAATTACAAAAAAATTGCAATGATATTTGTAATCTGTTCCCATCATAGAATGTACGTGAAACAAATATTTTATGTTTTCATGCCCTTGCATAATCCAGAAGGGAAATTTTTTTTTTTTTAATTTTGAAATATGTATTTTTTTAAACTGAGGACTGTACTCCAGTAGTGTATATTCTAACTTTGGAATTGGATTTCAAGTTGGGACTTCAGTGGTGGTTGTTGATCCTCCACCATTTCAGATAGCATCCGTTGTATTATTCCCATATCTAGCTTTCTGTTGAAAATTGTTTGAGTGAGGCTTTGGGCTTTTGAAGTCATTATCAGCCATCTTAAAGGTCTTCAAGATGGCCGGCTTAATGGCATAAGCCTGAGCCATGACATGTGACAGGCCCATTGGTTTGGGTGTATCAAAGAATGATTTTGATTGGTCGGTGCGCTATCTCACTACCAGCCAATGAGATTACATCATGACTAGTCATGAATTCAACTGGCCAATCGGCAAGGAGTGGAAAACAAAATGTCAATTACCTTTACGATCATTCTGTAATATTTACAGGGGCCTCATGTGATTGGACCAAGAATTGTAGTCTATAAATTTTTTAGGTTTTTTGCTTGATCTTTGTATCGGGCAAATCAAAACAATTTGTATGGCATTGTATTGGTTTTTTGAAATACAACTGAAATTACCATAAAAAATTAATCATTTTTAAAATAATTATCGAATAATTAATGTTTCTGATTTTTGGTTTCTTGGAAACAAAATGAATGGGTTGTACAAAATGTTTTTTTTTAATGAGTGTAGACGAATCACTTTTTTAAGTTATAATAGTGTACGTGTGTGAGTAGGCTTAACATGTTTGTGCTTTCTATTATAAGTTATTATTTGTTAACAATTTTTGTTTTGGAAACAAATATTTCTCGTTTTGTTTTTAAAATGTTTATACGGCATAGAGTTGGGGTTGGGTTTTTTTTTTCTCTCGCTTGTTTTTGAACTTTGTTCCTTACCTTATAAATCAAAAGGAACGGTTTGTAAATTTTATCCAAAAACAAATTTATTACAAATTGTGCAGACCTACTTTAAAATCCCTTCAAAAAAATGTGTTTATTTTTTTTTATTTTTTTTTTTCATTTTTCAAAAAGAGGGTTTTTAAATCTTTTTTAATTGAATTGTCTATCAAAATTTCTCTCTATAAGGGAAAATCTAATTAAACAATTTTTAAACTGATTCTTGTAGAATTTGATGAAATGTGTAGAGGAGATTTGGTAATGTCTTGTGTTTTTTTGTATAAAAAAAAATATAGAAATTTTAGAAGAAAAGTGTACATTTTTCCCCCGGTAGAGTTATTGTATATAATGTACAAACAAAACTAATTCAAAGCATTACAGAATTTGTAGACAACTAATTGTACTTCGTTTGGATCGTGTATTACACAACTAGTTCTAATATGTGTCAACTCTCTTTCTCCGCCATCATTTGAACCGATTGTCCGAAGTCGAAGCGATAGCCATCGGAGAGAATTATAACGGTTTAAAATCTGTTTTGCTGCAGTTAAAATCATAACGTGATGATATATTTTACCGAGAGTTTTTTATCGTGGGATGGTTACAGCATTGGGATTTTCTATTTTAAGAAAACATTGTCAAATCTCACCGTTGAAATTTGTTAGATCATGAAATGTGAAATGGTTTGTATCGTGAATAACTGTATGTTCGTTGGAAGAGCACATTATTTCCAATCCCTTTAGGTTTTTTTTTTAAAACCCACATCATGCAACTAATCTACTTTACAAATACAGTCACTTTCGTTATAACAAGATCGCTGGGACTGGCCAAATTACCTTTTTATAACAGGAACTTTGTTATAAGAGGACATCAAAACAAAGAAACACTGCACATGTACGAGCAGTAATGAGATTCCGGACTTAGGAATATTGCAAAATCATTTATAACGAGAGTTGACTGGAAATCATTAACCAGTTTTAAGACAATGTTTACGTTTTGCCGATGGTTTTATAGGGAGATATTCATTATTTGGAAAATGAGTGCATTACAAAACTAAAATCTTACTAGCTTACAGACAAGTAAACTTTGTTGCACATTCGTAAAGGTTCTTAAAATAAGTTTCGGTGTAGATACTGGTGTAGTGGTACGATATGCTGCTCATTATTGGCGGATCCAATTATTTTTTTTTTTTTTTTTTCAAGCAGTTTTTAAATTCAATTCTCTGAATCATGTACAGATTGTCGTCGTGAATTTTAAAGAAAAGAAACAAACATCCGCTTTTGGAGCATTCTTAAACTATTTTGTGTGAAGTAAATGGAGGTAGTAACTACCCATGTACGTTTACATAAGTTATTCATGTAGCAAGACAAATGTATATTTTTGTGAGTTTCGAGAGAGAAGAACGGGGGAAATGTTTTAAGTAATTTCGAATTGCAAATGAATTAAGTCGTTAATTGTTTACAAAAGTGTGTACATTTTTTCCATGCAATTTCTAATGTCATATAATTATGATCAGTGATAGATAATTGAATTTTAAATGCTACTTTTGCAATGTGTGCCGAGGTGTGTTAATTGTTTTTGTTTCTATTAAATCATGACTTTGGTGTTATGTGCAACATTTAGACTAGTCTTCAGTCAAGGCGCTCAAATACTACCCTTGGTAATAACACAAGCATGCACTCAGAAAAAAGAGTCTTCCGCTCTCGTTGCTCTTTAATCTTGTGGGGTGCCTTGACCAAAGACTACTTTTAGACTAATGCGTTGATAAAATAATTGTAGAAGCTTCATATATATATATGTATATATATGCTTCATATATATATATGTATCTATAAAGTTGTGAATCTTAATCCGTTTTTTCGTCTGTGAACTTCCAAAAATAGCAGTTGTGCTTTTAACTTTCAGGTGTCTATTTCTGCCTCTGAAGAAAACGATTTAAAATATCTATAAGTTTTGTTCGTGACTGTACTCAATCTACGGCAATACATATCACTGAAATATTTATCTGTAGGTGTGCACTGCTGTTGGTCGGAGACTGTTGACTGTAGAGGGCGGGCTAATACTCCGGCCGTTCTACGGAGGTGAAATAAAAAAAACTCACATCGTGAAAAAAAATAACAAAACTTTTTTTGTTGGAGCTGTAAAATGAAATTGCTTACTCGTATTTCTTTGTCATAGGAAATGTGAAACATTGTTAATTTAATAATGAAAAAAATAAAAGAGAGTCAAATGGTTCTCATACTATGTAAAATAATTGAGAAAATGTGTGTCGTTTGTTCTTTATCAATGTCCTTTCATATTATTATTAATTGGTTTTATGGGCAGGGTACACTTCTTTTCGTCTAAGACAAATATCCTCACTTGGTGTATCCCAACCTATGCATGAAATAACAAACCTGTGAAAATTTGGGCTCAATTGATCATTGAAGTTCAAGAAAAAAATAACGAGAGCAAAAACATCTTTATTGCCAAGAATTGTGTGCTTTCAGATGGCTGAGAAAGGCTTTACGCCTGAAGCCTTTCTTTTTAGATTCAAACTCTTGAGGTAAAAATTGCCTCTCTAAAACTTCAGTACTTCAAAGGGAGTTGTTTTCTCATAATGTTTTATACAATTAACGGCTCCCCGGTGCTCCTTACCAAGTATTTATGGTCATTAACTTGTTGAGTAATTACCAAAAGTATACCTTCCCCTTCGACCCCTTAACAACTTTAAAGGGCCTACCATGGTCCTACGAATAATTCACAAACCCAATTTTGACAAGTTAAGTTGTTGGATTTCTTTTTTCCAAGAAATACTTTCTTTCGTAAGTAACTTTTTGTTGCACTGCTGTGAGCAGGGGCGGATACAGGGGGGTGGGGGCGCACGCCCCCCCCCCCCCTTTTGGTTGAGAAAAAAAAGAAGGAAAAATGAGGGAGAGACAAAGTTAATAATGACATAGGCCCTACCAATTTGTTTTTTCAAAAAAGCTACTAATAATCTGTACCTCGTACACTCATTTGTGGACCACTATTCACTGACTTACGGACTGTGTGACTTGTGTGGACATCGTGTCTTCTCACACACTGAACAAAAGCGCGAAACACCGTGCAAATGCCTGGTGCGGGGTCCGCGCCGGGGCGTGAAGATCATACATCCGCAGCGTGAGTCGACCATGCCACCTGTGTGTGCAACATTGTGCAAAGAAGTTTCTGGCTGGAGGTCAGCACGCGAGCGCGCTAAATACAATGTGACCTTTACAATACGAACTTCGGAAACTAGTATATTAAGATAAAAAAAGACATAGCCCCATGAATAGGGCCAATCCACTTCGTATCCTTGGCTCTAGCACCATTGCATTCCTATTTTTGTGCCCGATTTTATTTTTAATCCAGGTTATGAAACGTACTGATCAAATGCTACTGTACTTGTAGAAAGCCCTTATGCTTAATTGTTTTTTAATGATCACAGATCTTTTGGGAAAATTGTTTGCTTTTCGAATCGCGAGTGTGATTTTTTTCTCACATAATTATTAACTTGCTCAAAAACCATTGTCAGGTTCCCACAACAATCCACAACAGTTATACGATCAACTGCTGATATTTAATGGGGACCAGACTGATTCACTCAGCGCGCCATCAAGGTTTTGTGAAATACGTGTAATGCGGTGCTCATCTTAAGCCCGTATGCGCAAAAGATATTATGCGTTATGTAAACCAGTCTGGTCCCCATTAGATCGTGTAAATGTTGTGAAATTGTTCAGGGAACCCAACTAGTATGTTTCTCGCGCAAGTTGTTAATACGTGATCAAAAAATTCACTCTCGCGACTCGAAAGGCATCCAATTTTCCCCCCAAATCCGTGATGTTTAAACAAAAAAAGTTTAGCATTAGGGCTTTCTACAATGAGTAGGCCTACAGTAGCATTATTTGATCGATAAGTTTTAAAAATTACATCGGACACAACAATACGATTGCAATGGTGCTAGGCCCAATTGGCAAGGATACGAACGGAGTGGATTGGCCCTACATGTATATGGGGCTCGTGAAGACATAACATTGTATAATCATGGTGTCTCACTCTGGTTCAGAAAATCACAGATTGTTTGTGTATTCAAGAAAGAGGGTTAATATCTGTTGTGTTTCTTTTAAACTAGTAATTATCAATTGTGCAGATAGTACACCGATACGATGCAGGGCTGGGGAATGGGGGGTCTAGGCCAATAGGCCTACCCTCACATTTTCGTACATTAGTGTTATTGTTGCTCGATCGCGCTGTCACTGAAGACAAGCACAACTTTTTCTTATCAGTAGTAACATGTCACATTCGAATCCTCAAGTATGTGAACAATTATAGACAAAGAGACCCTATTTGGTTAATTATATTAAAAATTGCACTATCGTTTGTCTCACCCAACAGTTTTTTCCCCTGAATAAGTATGAATTGTAGCCTACATTTTGATTTTTATAACTCAGGATGGCTGATTCAAATCAATGACTCCCAACTCGAAAATTAAGTTTTAATGATGATCTTGCTAAAACAAAAGTGGTCAGATATTGCATGAGATCGCACCACAGAGCATCTAGAATCCTAACTGTTTCGGAGCATTTAAGCGGGCCCCGGAACCGGCCCATGCCGTAAGGGCTTCACGTTACGCGCTCGTAGGAGCCACAAATTGCATTCACCATTTGCTGCTTGGTAAATTTTCACGCCCCCCCGTTTGGAAAATCCTGGATCCGCCCCTGATGAGTACTTTTTGCGAGGCTTTTCGTTATTCTTATACAATTGTTACTGTTGTTACTGGATGTTTATTTATATCTGTTCTTTATTTTGTGTATTTTTATGGTTTAGTTATTATTTTACGCAATTTTGTTTTTTTATTATATAAAGTAGTGATTGATGGTAGCACTTCCCAAAACGTTTTGTTTCAAAGTGCCTTGTAAAGTATAAGACAGCAAAAAGGGGGGGCGGGGAAACAACCTTTGTATGCAAATTAGCAGCCCAGGGAACTTTCCAGGGCCGTGGATAATGGTGTTGGTCTTCTCGCCACAGTGACCGCGTTAGCACTGACCGCTGATTACGGTCAACGTCTGTCCAGGGTTCGGCCCCGGGGGAGCAGCGGTGATGAGCGTTAGGAGGGTGCGTTGGAACAATCCAACTCGTGACTGCCGACCACTCCACCCAAGGTCGAGTTGTCTGATGAATGTTTGTGTCTATTTATAGCGTTACCGCTATTGACTGTGCAAGTCTCGCGCGTACCGGAACGAGAAAACACGTTAAACGAAGAACATATTTTTTTTCTGAAATCAAAAGAAATGTGAACAATAGAAATACTCATAATTTTTATAAAATGTATTTTAGCTTTTATATTGAATACACAAATAATTTGTTAATTATTATTGAAACAAAATTAAAACTCTGGGACAAGGATGTTTACTTGATCTTGACGTTTTAGGAACCCCATTTGTAAATCTACGCCCGAATAATGTGCAACTACTAAAAGCTTGTTTAGGCGCAGTCTACAGAAGACGCTGACGCCTCAACGACCAATGAAAGGGCTTTTCATCCCGTGCGACCAAAACAAGCGTTTAGGCCTGCATAAGTTTCGTGATCGGAGGTGGGCACAAGCTCTTAAAGTTTTGCAAGTTACCGGAAGCTGAGGTCAATTTTAATTCACGGGTTTTCTTCGTTATATTGTTGAATTGATTTTACTTTGTTGTTTGTCTCTGAGTATTACATTCCCAACAACATATATAATTTTCATGGTCATAAACTAAGTTAAACTAAAATAATTGACGAAACAAAATCTCACCCATGTAAAACTCCACAATGGTCCCGGAATTTGAAATACGCGCAAGACTTGCACAGTCTATTATCGTCTGGTCAATCGGAAGTCTTGGTTCCGCAAGGCGGAGTAGAGGGACTTTTCCTCGGATTTTTTTGTATTTTTCAATAACCGTACGATAAACGCAAAAACGGGAGATTTTCAAGTCTGTGTGATCGTTGCTCTAAGGTGTGATTTTTGCTCTATGGTGTGAGATCATAGAGCAGAAGTCCTTGCTCTATATGGTGTGATCAACAACAACAAAAAGTGCAGGGACTGTTTGTATTGACCAGTAGCTGTTTCTATGGGAGTGTAAACTCACTCAATAAAGCTTTTCATGCTCCTTCGCTTCGCTTATACGCATGAAAAACAGTTTACTTCTATTGGAAGACCAATAATCACAATTTAAGACACAGATTTATGGTTCTGATATATATTTATTGTTAATGGTATAGCATGGGAGAGGGCCGGCAAACTAAATTCAAACGATGCAGATGGAACGTCTCGCATCGCAGTAGAGACTTTTGAGACCATAGCGGGCGTCCCACTCACCTTTTGTTCTCGTTGCTGGGTGCACTACTCTAAATCGACCAAAAATTCATGCGCCAAGCTACTTATCATAATTTGTAAACCCACAACTTATTTTTAATTATAACGTTTTGGGGGTCATGCAACTAATAGAGTGTGTAATTATAGGAACTTATCACAACCTGGGGGTTCTGGGTTTCAAGTTTTGAGGAGATTTGATAAATTTGGGCTTTAAAGTTGGTCCTATTTAGCTTGGGAATTGGAGGAGTGCCTCCCGAAAACTGGCGGCAAGTCGGTTTGGGAAAAAACACATTTTCGGGGGTGTTTTTTTTCTGGGGTAATTAGCAAAAATTCCAAACGGCTGACCTGCCAAAAATTGAAAAGAAATCTGAAGTTTAGTGGTCTGAAAATATATTTGATTGGTTTTCAAGAGGCTGAGAGACTTTTAACAATTTTTTGAGAATTTTTGAATATTTAGCATTTATCATTGTTTGCTATGGGAGTCTATTTAGAGGGGTGAAACCTGCTGAGAACAACGAACGACATCAGCTTTCTGTATTGTTCAATGGTGCATAACACCCTCCCTCCCCCCCTTCACAGTTTGAAAACACCCAGCTTTCGTACTGTTATTATGATTCGGAAAACACGTCCATTATTACACACAAACTTCAGATTGACTTTAGCGCCAGTAGAAAACACTGACGTTTTCTTGAAATGAAAGCCTTGCATTACTTTCGAGACTTTTGCTTTTACAAGAAAGAACAGAAGATAAGACATATACAGGCTTAGTTACGCGGGAAATATTGACCGTGCCACGGGCAAGAATCTGGACGAAATCAAACCCACTTTTCTCGAAAGATCAAGAAAAACATTTCGAGATAAACATTATTTATTGTCACACCAAATCGTCGACCAAGTATAGACTTTGCTTCGGGCCGCTCTCCTTGATCCGTCCCAAAGTATGACCATTTGCAAATACGTCTAGACCTAAGTAGTTTATTCATGTCAAAGATCAATCATTAATAATAATATACAGACAGACGATGTTGTCACAATATGTTTTTAAAGAAAAAACTATTTACTTATAATGAGTAAATTCGTCACCGTCAGCTTAGCACACTACATCAGAACTGCTCTGATCCAAACGTGAACTTTTTTCAAAACTCCGCTGAAAAGAACTCTTCTGTTTATAGGCCTAATTATTATTTTCCTTATGTCGAGCACTTTATGACGTCGTGAGGTGAGGCAATAGGCCTATACGTGTTCATCATTTCATCGCATTTACAGGACAATTTCATTAAAAAATTAACCCAGTTTCATCACGAATTCATCAACTATAAAGTAAACTTGCGGGTACAACCGTGTGTAAAATCTCTTTTGGAAGGAGTGTTAGCTAATAGAAGATATATAGAGTTTCGTTTTAGCTGCATTCAAATTCGTTTTCGTGCTCAAAATGGTTTAGCTCTTCACCTCAGGTTCGTTCCAGTCGTTCCTTTTCATTAGAAATAAAATAGACATTCAAGACTACCTTTTCACAATTTTTCCTGAATTTCTGTACCAGGTTACTTATTTTCTAATTGCTGAAATTGAATGGCTGACCAACCTCCCCCTCTTGTAAGTTGTATGGCTGTTGAGAAATTGTATGGTCTTTGCGACCTAATGAAATCGAATTACTGCTTTTGACTTTTGAATGTTGAACTGATATGATGGAGCATTCATTTTCAACCGAAACTGAATGAGCCGCTTGTAATTAAATTGAATTGGGTTTTCTGCCGGGACTGAAACCTACATTATTGTAGGTTTCAATAAACACACACCATCCAACTAACTTGGGCCAAATTATATAAAAAGCTGCTTAAGCACAAAAAATAACTAAACATAAAACAATTTGGCTCACCAGAGTAAGGTTACCAGCCAAAATGCCATGTAAAATGAACCGTTTGACTGGTATCCTGCTTGTTTTTGCTTAATACTAATATTGGATGCTGGTAAAAAAAATTCCTTATGGATGGTGAGGAAAAGTGGTAAAAACAACTCAAAGAAAAGTTTATTTTTCGTCAGGGATTTCCATACATTGTCCTTTTGTTAATTGTGGCTATCGAAATAATCAACGGTGGATACGATTTTGAGATTCTTTAAAATGCTATTAATTTTCTCGACGTCATTTCAGACAGAAAAATCTTGTTTTTGGTTCTAGCTTTTTGGGGGGGTGGGGGTCTCTCTCGAAATTACCAACAGATTTTTGTCTGAGCTATAGCTGATACAACATTTTATAGTACGTTTCCTTCCTCAATGGTTTTTCTGGCGCGCGTTCAAAAGAGTTATCAGCTTTCAT